>CAJNJA010083042.1:0-20696 GCA_905231915.1 Symbiodinium necroappetens | reverse complement strand
TAAAATACACATGACCGGCAACCCAAAACCCTAAACCCTAAACCCAAAACCCTAAACCCTAAACCCTAAACCCAAAACCCTAAACCCTAAACCCTAAACCCAAAACCCTAAACCCTAAACCCTAAACCCTAGGCTACACCCTAAATCCGAAGCCTTTTCTGGACACTCTGGGGCTTAGGGCTTCGGGGTTGCGTCACAGTTTGGAGCTCTTGGCTTATGTTCGGTTTTTTGAGTTTAGGGGTTCAGGGTTTAGGGTTTAGGGTTTAGGGTTTTTAGGGTTTTTAGGGTTTAGGGTTCAGGGCTTAGGGCTTGGGCTTAAGACGATGGGTCAGGGCCGCATCTCAGAAGGGCGCTGGTGAAGGGCCGTCAGCTGGCAGCCAACATCTGCCGAGTAGGTTTAGGATTTACGGTTTAGGGTTTGGGATGGGGGCAACCACCCAGTTCGAGCTCTTGGTGTAGGCTGTCAGTCGATAACTGCTCTTCTTCCTGGTCAGCAGTAGCAATAGCAGTCGCAGTAGCGGTAGAGCAGTATAGCCGTGTAGCAGTAGCAGGTCGTCCTCGTCGTCGCTGTCGTCGTCGTAACAGTAGGAGTAGGAGTAGCAGTAGGAGTCGGAGTGGGAGTGGGAGTAGGAGTAGGAGTTGGAGTAGTAGTAGTAGTAGTAGTCGTCGTCGTAGTCGTCGTAGTAGTAGTAGTAGTAGTAGCAGCACAATTAGTAGTAGAAGTAGTAGTAGTAGTAGTAGCCACCCNNGTAGGAGTAGGAGTAGTAGGAGTAGCGGCCTGACTAAAGGATCAAGAAATTCAAAGTTGGGCGCAGAAATGCGGAAGCTTTGCAAGCGGGCATTTCCCTGAGCTTGGATTTCAAGCCCCACACTAAACTAAAGCAACTCCATCCTGCGTTCATGAGACCATGACGGGCCCTGAACCCTAAAGCCTAAACGCGAAACCCCAAACAACTCTAGAACCCCCGAACCATAAACAAAAAAGCTCTAAGCCTTAGCCATCTTGTACCTGCCTCAGCAGCTTCACTTTCCGCTGATCTTGTGCCAGCTGACGGACATGTCCGAACTCGGCACGTGCGGTGGATGTGCGAGCTTTGGCAAGGACAGTTTGCCGGTTCTACATGGGTAATTCTCTAAAATAGGGTCTCCTTTTTGGGTCCCCAATAAAGTACGACACCCTTGTAAAAAGGCCCCCAAAAGGGACCCCAATTTAGAGAACTGTCCACATGGCTTTCTTGGAAAATGCGTTGAAGAGTCACACCGACAGATCATTGCAGTGATACTGAGAGGAGATAATGAAGCAGAAGGTTGAGGCTAGTTAACCAACATACTGAAAGCCACAGAAATCAAACCGATAGGGTTTAGGGTTTAGGGTTTAGGGATTCAATTGAACTATATGAGGGTTGATACATCCGGGTTTGGGTGCACCCCCGGAAACGAAACGACCAAACTAAACTTGCAACAAGCCCCGATCGGGTCGGGAGCACAGCCGTCCTAGTGAGCCTTCGGAGCATGGCCCTGGACTTAGGCTCTGGGGGGGTAAAAATCCAAGATTCAGGGTTCGGGATCTAGGAATTCGAGTTTAGAGCTTTAGAGCTGTAGGGTTTAGGGGGTTTAGGGTTTAGGGTTTAGGGGTTTAGGGTTTTTGGAGGGCTTGAGAGCTGGGTTGTGTGAGAGAGGACTCTACACCCCAAGCCCTAAGCAGTGGACCCCTAAGCCCAAAACCCTGAAACCTAAACCCGAACCCTGCACCGTCACCGAAATCTTCTGGGTCCTGAGCCATGTATTCCGGCCCCTAAAAACCCGAAACACTAGACCCGAAATCCTCAAAAACTCCCCCATCCCCGCCCCAAACCCTACATCTCCTAGATCCCCGAGATCCCCGAAATCCCCTAGACCCTAAACCCTAAACCCTACTCCTAGATCCCCGAGATCCCCTAAACCCTAAACCCTACACTCCGGGTTCCGGGTTGCTGAGGTCCGGGCAAGTCCGAGGGCGATCTGAAGAGCTCGATTTTGTACACCTCGCAGGCTGCAATTTCTGGGGGTTTGGGGTTTGGGGTTTAAGGTCCTTAGGTTTAGGGTTTATAGGGTGTAAGGATTGAAGGGTTTAGGGTTTAGGTTTTAGGCTTGAGGCTTCGGGTTTAGAGTTTGGGGTTTTGGGGTCGGGGCTCAAGCTTTGGCTCTGCGGGTTTTCCGGTTTAGGGTTTTGGGGTGTAGGGCTCAAGGCTTGTGGGTTCAGGGTCAAGGGTTTAGGGCTCAGGTGTTCGGGTGTCTGTTTCGAGGTTCAGCGGGTAGGTTTTAGAGCTCAAAACGAGGCTTCGAATGGGTTCTGGGTAGGTTGTGGTACCCTAAGGGATAAGATTGGTAATCTTGCCTCCCCAATAAGCCACCAAAAAAAGCCCAGACTTTCAGTCTAGTTGGAGAACTCAGTCGTTATTCAGGCCTTTATGTTCCATGATGAACTTGGCACCGATGCAAAACGTTATTTTAGCTGCTTCTTTAGGATTATGGTGCCCAAAACCCGAAAACTCTAAGTGTTGAAGTCTTCGAATTGTCACGCCCAGCTCGGATCTGACCAGACTATTGGAAGCCTTGAACCCAACCCTCCTGACGCCCGTGGCAGCAGAGGGTTTAGGGGTTTAGGGGTGTAGCGGTTTGGGGGTTTGGGGGTTTAGGGTTTAGGGCTTTACGGGTTTAGGCTAGGGGTTTAGGGGTTTAGGGGTTTAGGGTTTGTGTCCAAATTCCTGAACCCTACACACTGGACAGCTTCACTGGGTCTCCCCTAGCAGAGTTTCCCCAAAGCTCCTGCCAAACCGGAACGAAAGCGTTCCGGTCGTTGGGTACGACTGCGGGGTGTTCAGTTTCGGAGCAAGACGTTTTTTAGTTATATAATATGGGAACCTGATTATGAAACCTCAGGTTCCTTATATGATGAACCCTAATAGTTTGGGGTTATAGGGCCAGAGCTTATTAATCACGTTCCTACATTAGGGTGGTTTAGGGTTTAGGGCCAGAGCTTATTAATCACGTTCCTACATTAGGGTGGTTTAGGGTTTAGGGCCTGGGGTCTGCTCGGGTCTAAGTCTAGGGTTTCGGAATTGCTGTCAAACACACTGCCGGAAGCACCTCGCCGGCTTCGGCGTCGATGTTCCAATACCTGAAGCCCGGGCCACGCACCCTAAATCCCTAAACCCCTAAACCCTAAACCTCAAGCCCTTAGACCCCTAAACTGTAAACCCTAATGGTTTCTGGTGTAGTTTGGGGCTTTGGTTCCTTGGGCTGGAGCCCTCGCGTAACCGGGTGTTGGGTTTGGGCAGGGCTTGGGATTTTGGGATTCTTTCGGGACGAAGAAAGTGGGATGCTCAGAATCTGGATCCTGTTGTTGCGAAAAGGAAGAAAATGGAAACCTCGAAACCCGTTACATCCTAAATCCCATGCTCTAGACCCTAAAACCCCGAACCTAAACTAGGAATCGCCGGGCAGCACGCACGCGCACACACTTAGGTCCCCACCTACCAGGGCTCTGATGCCCCACAGGCGCCACCTTGGACACGCAGGATCTCATCAGAGACTTTGGGGGTTCAGGCACTGGCGTTCAGAACTGACGCTGAACTCTCAACCCTAAACCCTAAACCCTGAACCCCAAAGCCTAAACCCTAAACCCTAAGCCCTAAACCCTAAACCCTGAACCCCAAACCCTAGACCCTAAGTCTTAAAACCCTAAAGCCCGAAGCCGTGAACAAGAAAAACCCTAAACCCTGAAGCCCAACCTCTAAACCTTAAGCCGAAAGCCTAAACCCTGTCTACGGTCCAGGTCTGAGGGCAAAGCGCTGCGAGAGATGCTGTGTCTTTAGGGTTTAGGGTTCAGGGTTTGGGGTTTAGGGTTTAGGGTTCAAGGCTTAGGACTTCAGGCTTAAAGTTCTTTGCTTGAAGGGGTTGTGGGTTTAGGGCTTAGGGCTTTTGGGGCCTGGGGCTTAGAGCTGCTCCTTTGGCTAGGGGATTCAGTATAGTTCTAAGAGTAATGAAAATATTTTTTTACTAACACCAATAGTAACAAACAAGTATAATATAAATAATTTTGAATGACAACAATAATTCGGAGTGCTAAGGAATAGTCTTGCTCTCATCGGCAAAGTGCAACCTACAGGGGCCCCCTCCATCAATACACAAACAATCTCAACCCAAAGCTGCAGCTGTACTTGTAACTCCAATACGGTTTAGGGTTTAGGGTTTAGGGTTTAGGTTTTGGGGTTTAGGGTTTAGGGTTGAGGGTTTACTGAACTTGGGACCCTAGCAAAATTACAAGTTTAGCTGCTTAGGGGTTATGACAACTCAAGGTTAGGAATTATTTGCAAGTACCCCGACCCTAAACTAACCCCTTAACCCAGAAAGGGTACCTTGCAACCTCACTGAGTCCCATCACTCCCCCTATAGAACCTAATTTGCAAGATCGAGGTATAGCCCAAAGGCCTGAAGACGACTGCACCCGAAAAACCTAAACCTCAAGAGACCCTACAAGGGGTCTAATTGGGGACTGCAGAAGACCTCGCGTTTAGGGGTTCAGCGCTGAGGACTTCGATTCTCGAGTTTAGGCTGTAGGGCCCCGGGGTTTTACGGCGCAGGGCCAACGGTTGATGATATAAATCCTGCATTACCCATAGGAAGGAATAGACCATAATTCCCATAGTTTAGGATCCTTAAGGCAATGCAGGGTTTATATCAGCAACAGTAGTTATTAACCCTAAACCCTATAAACCCCTAAACCCTAAACCCTAAACCCCTAAAGCCCTAAAGCCCTAAATACCCCAAACCCTAAACCATAAACCCTATAAGCCCTAAACCCTAAACTTCATCAACAGTAGGGTCTACAAAGCCCTCTAGCCCGACCCAACTCAGACTTTGGGCCTCCAGGGTTTCGGGTTCTTTTAGGGTACTTAGGGGACTGATGGGACTTAGGGTTTAGGGTTTAGGGTATTTAGGGGTTTAGGGGTTAAGGGGTTTAGGGGTTCAGGGTTTAGGGTTTAAGGTTTAGGGGCTTAGGGTTTAGGATCTTACGGAGGATTTTGAGGAAGGTCTTGCGGAGGAGCAGGAGGTCGAGGCAAAGGGTGGCGTGCTGGAACAGGTGGGGTTGCTGGAACAGCACTCCCACCAGCCACTGGTATCATCTCCCTCGGTGGGCTCATCAAAGTCTTCTGAATAAGCCTTCCAGGCCGAAAGATAACCGAAGGTAGGCTCGCCGGTGACTTGCCACCTCCGAGGCTCCAGGTGTAGCAGGAACCGAGCCCTTGGCGCACGCACCCTCTGATCCAGCTGCTGCTGCGGCTGCTATTTCGGCTGCTGTTGCGGCTGCTGTTGGCCCTAAACCCAAAACCCTAAACTATCCCTCATACAGTAGCAGCCTATGATAAGCACGCGATTAAGGGCCTCATGTCTGTAGTACAAACAGTATTATTATACCAAGGGTACTACATATTAAGGGCCTCATACATCTATAATACGAGCGGTATTATAACAAGGGTACTGTATATTAAGGGCCTTATAAAGATCCATAACACAATTAGTACAACGAGGATGCCATGTATATATGGGCCTCACACATCTGCAAATACGAACAGTATTTTCACAAGGATACTGTGTATATATCTATATATACATATATATATATACATATGTGTATATGTATATATATATATTAGCCTCATATATATATATATACATATATATATATACATATATATATATACATATGTGTGTATGTATGTATGTATGTATGTATGTATGTATGTATATATATATTAGCCTCATATATATATATAAGCCTCACTTATCTGTAATATGATTATTAATCAACTGTTACTGGGTGGGGGGGGCAGTATCCAACCTCAACCTGAAACCAAAAGCCTACAGCCCCAGAGCCTCGAAAGCCGCTTAGGCCCGGCTTTAGGGTTTAGGGTCCACCCTACGCGCCGGAAAAGCCTCACACCCGAACACCTTGAGGCCCAAAACCCCCAGTTTCCTTAAACCCTTGAAGATCCTAGGGTGTAGGGTTCTGGGTTTAGGGTTCCTAAACCCTAAACCGTAGGGTTTAGGGTTTAGGGTTCCTAAACCCTAAACCCTAAACGTTGTCACACAAAAATCATATAAAGAGGCTGCTACTCCACGAGCGAAGATGGAGGTAGCAGTCTCACTGACCAGCCTGGGAGTCAAGCCGTCATGCCGCCACAAGGCTTGGCGAGTAAGCACGACAGGACTGCTTGGGGGCGTGGACAGCTCAATATCCGTGAAGCCTCCAACGTGCAGCGGTTCTCGAGGGCTCTCAGGCTCTTCCGAGCTGACAGCCGTGGGACGCCCAGTCTGCTGCTCACCACCAGTCGAGGGCTTCCGAAGAACCAACACTGTGCATCTGCAAATCACCCACCACAGCCAAAACATGTGCCTCAAAGACTTAAACGCCCTCAAGCTGGAGTCACAGAGACCCGGGCTGCGCTATAGAGGCTGCCATAGCCCCGCCCTTCAATCACAGGGGAGATATTCTGCGACTGGTCCTGGAGATGGGGCTTGCTTTTTGTTGAGAGGGCAGGGAGTGTAGGAAGCTTGTAGAGTGTCATGTTAGGGTTCGAATACGGTTTAGGGTGTATAGGGTTTAGGGTTTAGGGTTTTACGGTTTGGGGTTTAGGGTTTTTTGTTGGCGGTTCGTTTGGGGGTTCCAGGTTTTGCGGAGCAGTCTTGCCGACGGCTACTTTTAGGGATAGGGTTCATTTATGGTTTGGGTGATTGTACTTCGGGGATCGGGTTAAGGGAATACATATGGACCTTAGGCCTGGGCTTAGGGTTCAGGGCTTTGTTCAAGACACGTGGGGTGCAGTCTGAGCTTCGATTCTTTTTGGCAGTTTCGGCCGAGGCCCGGTTCCTGCTTGAGTTTCGAGGCCCTGAGAATCCCTAAAATGCGAGGCCCTGCACCCCAGACCCGAAACAAAAACAGCCTAAACCCCAGACCCTAAACCCTAAACCCTGTCACTAACCCATGCTTTCTTGCTCTCAGAACCCACGGGGAAAACACACACGAAATACAAAACCCAGCAATCTAGAGGCCTTACTACTAGAAAAACAGGGGTTGCACCGGGGTCTCGAAGGTCAGATGATGCTAGAAAAATGTGTGGATACGACGAATACTAGCCCGAACCCTGAAACCTGAAGTTCCATTAGCTTGCATGCCCCCCCCCCCTGTGGGTCCTCATTCCGCGTGAAATAGAACTGCATGCCTGACCTTTTAGGGTTTCAGAATTTTAAGGGCGCCGCAGGCGACGGCTGAGGGTGTAAGCAAGCACTACTCACCCCGAAACCCTACATAAACCCTTAACCCTATGCTGCAGGAAAAGCAAGTTTATGCCCTGGGCGCAATTAAGCCACTACCAAACCACCAAGCTCCGAGGTCAGGATGGCCAAAACAGCTCCAAACAACGGAGTCCGGAAAACCCCAACATAAACACCAAGTAGTAGGACCGCAGCCCAACAACCATAATCATGAAGACCACCTTCGGTGCCAGAAATTCTGGCTTCTGTGCTTTGCCTAATCTGGACCTGAAGCCCCTTGGGGTTTAGGGCTTAGGGAATTAAACCCTGCAAGCCTAGAACCTCTACTCCAAGCCCCAAACCCTAAACACATAATATAGGGACCTTAATAACTAGAATAGGGTTTGGGGATTTATTCTACTATAGCTACAACACGGAACCCCGAAAATAATATAGGTCATTAGGAATAGCAAGGCCTCTTTTAGGCTGCAGGGAGCTTACGACCTGCACAAGAAGGTTGAAATTAAGAGCTAAACTCTTGAAGCTCTGAAAATCCCGCAATAACCCCCTGAACCCTCCCCAAACCCTAAACCGTAAACCCCTGGACCCCCCTAAAGCCCAAACCCTAAACGCCTAAAACCCTCAGATGCTGACCCCCCCCCCCCCGGTGCTTGAAGCTCAGAACGGGGGCCTCTTCATGTGAATAGTTCGCTAAATTGGGGTCCCATTTAGGGTCCTTTTTATAAGGGTGCCGTACTATACCTGGGACCCAAAAAGGGGACCTATTAGAGTCCTTTTTATAAGGGTGCCGTGCTATATCTGGGACCCAAAAGAGGGGGCCTAGTTTAGAGAACTACCCATGTCCTAGAACGTGAGCCCTGGAACCTTCTTAGAGCCTCAGCAAGTCAGTAGAACAGGGTTTGGGGATGCTTGATCGCAGGAACTATAGTTAAGGTTCAGGCTTTAGGGCTTAGGGTTCTGCAGGGTTTGGGGCTTGTAGGTTTTTATAGGGTTTAGGGTTTAGGGCGCAAAGAAACCCCAAGACTCCCAACCCCCAAATCCTTGGGTCAGAAAGGTTCAACATTCGCCTTGAGAACCGACAAGCCCTAGAGACTTCGTGCTCAGTAGTAGGTAGTAAGGAGGAGGAGGAGGAGTAGTGGTAGTAGTAGCAGCAGCAGCAGCAGTAGTAGTAGTAGTAGCAGCAGTAGTAGTGGCAGCAGGAAACACCAGCACGAGGAGGAGGAGGAGGAGGACCAGGAGGAGTCGCAGCAGTGGTGGCAGTAGGGGCAGCAGAAGCAGGTAGAAGCAGTAGTAGCAAGAGACAGAGAGCTTGTATATTGAAAGTTAGTCAAGTTTAGGGCTATGGGTTGGATGCATTGGAGTTTATTCTTGCGTGAAACCTTTATGTCCAACCAACACATCAAAACCCTAAACCCCAAACCCTAAACCCGAACAAAACCCTGTAACTCTGGACCCTAAACTCCTAAGCCGCTACACCCGGAAACCCAATGCCCCCCTAAGCTCCTAAACAGCTCGTTGCAAGGCACCCGCTACAGTGCGCTTCGGCGGTGTAGACACCAGGCCTGCAACGGTGTGCTTTCGGGCTTGGAGCTTGGAGGGTTTAGGCTCTGCATCCCGCCCATCTCGGTCGTTAGCTAGAGTTACGGGTGGAGGTCGGGCGTTGGAAAACCCTGATGTAGGGGTCTGAATCATCAGTCTTACAACGTATGCTCTCCAAAACCCTATTCTGAGCCTGCTAATTCCAGCAACTATGTTTCTAACCCTCGATGACGAATGCTTGAATTAAACGGTCCAGCACATGGCCTAGGACTCAAGGTGTGGGGATATTAGGGGAGTGAAGCCGCGCTTGTCCATTGTGGGCTCAAAGGTTAGGACTCAGGGAAAAATTAAAACAAGGTTTTGGGGTATGCTATGTAGGGTGGTGGTGGTAGCAGTAGTAGTAGTAGTAGCAGCAGCAGCAGGAGGAGTAGTAGTTGTTGTTGTTGGGGTATCGTTCATGTATCCTGAGGCCCGGCACTAATCTCGGTTCTGAAGCATGCAAACCCTGACATCCGAAGCCCCTTCCACCCATAAACCATGAATCCTGTCGGAGCTAGAGCCCTAATCTTAATCGTTAGAATAGGGCCTTGGGCTCCTTTATAGTATAGTTATATTCAGGAACCCTAACGAATAACAGTGGTAAGTATTCTGGCCTCTACATGAAACCTGAAAGCTTTAATCCTGTGACCCCAAAACCCTCGAACAGAAGACCTGAACCCCTCAAAACTGATAGAAATGACGAATTCCAAGAAAAACAATTTCCCAACACCCAAAAAACCTAAAACCCAAAGCCCTAAAGCCCTAAACCCCTAAACCCTGAAACCCTAAAGCCCTAAAGCCCTAAACCCTGAAACCCTAAAACCCTAAAGTCCTAAAGCCCTAAAGCCCTAAACCCTGAAACCCTAAAGCCGTAGAGAGCCCTAAAGCCGCAGAGCCGTAAAGCCCTAAAAGCCTTAAACCCTAAAAACCTAAAGCCCTAAAACCCCTAAAAGCCTTAAACCCTGAAACCCTAAAGCCCTAAAGCCCCAAAGCCCTAAAACCCCTAAAAGCCTTAAACCCTAAACCCCTAAAGCCCTAAAGCCCTGAAGCCCTGAAGCCCCAAAGCACCAAAACCCCTAAAAGCCCTAAGCACTAAAACCCCTAAAAGTCCTAAGCCCTCAACCGCCACACCTCCCCGGGTCGGCCGCCATGTCCACCGGATCGAAGTCAGACCAGGAGCCCAAGAGTTGATACCTGGAGCGGTTTAGGGCTCTAGGGCTTTAAGGTTTAGGGCTCTTAAGGCTTTTAGGGTTTAGGGTTAGGGCTTTAGGGTTGTGGGTTTAGGGCTTTAGGGTTTAGGGTTTAGGGCTTAGGGCTTATAGGGTTTAGGGCTTTTAGGGTTTAGGGTATAGAGTATAGGGTTGTGGGTTTAGGGCTTTAGGGTTTAGGGTTTAGGGCTTATAGGGTTTAGGGTTGAGGCTTTAGGGCTTAAAGGGTTCAGGGTTGAGGGTAGGGCTTATAGGGTTTATAGGGTTTAGGGTTGAGGGGTTAGGGTTTTTTGGGTTTAGGGTTTAGGGTTTAGGGTTTAGGGTTTAGGGTTTAGGGTTAACGGTTTAGGGTTTAGGGTTCAGGGTTTAGGGTTTAGCGTTAAGGGTTGAGGGTTTAGGGCCCCCTGATTCCAAACCAAAGTAGTAGGAAAAGGGCACACTTATCCGCAGGAAGGATCCCCAAAAGGGCGGGCAAGGATAGCTGTGGGGGTTTTAGGGTTTGGCGTTCAGGGTTTAGGCAACTTGGGACCCTAGCAAAACTTGTGAGTGCTAGCAGTTTCTCAGAGACTATAGTAACCAAGAACTATCTCTGAGTACCAAGGGTTTTGGGGCTTAAGGGTTTAGGGTTCAGGGTTTGGGTTTAGGGCTGAAGGGCTTAAGGGTTTGGGGCTGAAGGGTTTCAGGGTCTTTAGTGGGGGGTTTCAGTGGATCGGAGCTTAGGGCTCTGGGGTTCTTCGGTTTTAGGAGTTTAGGGTTTAGGGTCTAGGAGTTTAGGAGTTTAGGGTTTAGGGTTTTAGGTTTTGGGCTTAACTTGCTTGAACGGCTTAGGGTTTAGGGTTTAGGGCATAGCGCCTATGGGGCTTACAAGGCTTATGTGGGTAGTTCTCTAAAGTAGGGTCGCTTTAACATGTTTAGATCCCCAATGTAGTACGGCACCCTTATATCAAAAAAGGACCCCAAAAGGACCCTAATCTAGAGAATTACGCAAAACCGCCTTTGGGGGCTCACAAGGCTTATAGGGCTTCACAAGGTTCTTCTACCGAGACCCTCCATCTACCCTCTATTCGACCCTCAATACTCTTTGTTTGGGACCATAGACCCCCTATTTGAGGGTACTTGGAGGATCCTGGTAGGTCTCTCTGTGGGGGTATTCGGTGCGACACATGGGGATCTCTTCGAGAGGTCCTTCTTTTTGGGGTTCAGGGTTCGGGCCGGAATCTTTGAGGGTTTATGGGCTTTAGGGGTTTAGGGTTTTAGCGTTTAGGGGTTTAGAGGTTTAGGGTTTAGGGGTTTACGGGTTTAGGGTTCAGAGTTTTACGAGGTTCATAGGTGGTTTGCGCGTAGCATAGAAGCCTCAATGGTTAGACTACTCCACTGCCCTCTGCGCCGAGACCTGCTTGACATCAAGACCCTGTTTCAAGGATCCATAGCGAAGCCCTTGCCCTTACGTATGCAATCCATCATGTAAGGAACATTTCGCGGTTAAGGGTTAAGTTTAGGGCGTAGGAGCCCAGCCCCATTTGCGAGACCCCTGTCCCTAAACCCTAAACCTTAAACCCTAAAACCCTAAACCCTAAACCCCTGTCCAGGGCTGCAGACACACCGGTGTCAACAGGCGGATCCATCTTCTCGTCGATCCTCTCCCAAGTCAGGCGCTTCACCTGTTTAGGGTTTAGGGTTTAGGATTTAGGGTTTAGGAGTTTAGGGTTTAGGGTTTAGGAGTTTAGGGCGTTGCATGGTATTGCTGTCGACTCCACTTCGTCCTCACACAGTTGTGCAACGCACCCCAAAAACTGCTTTCTCCTCATTTCCACAGGGCGCCATATGAAAGGGTTGTATCAATGAAGCCGGATTGGTGCAAGCTAGATTCATTCAGGAGAGCCCTAGATGGCCCTGAACCCCAAACCCATGGAGGTTTAGCGTGTAGGGTTTGGGCTCCATAATGCTAACATGCATGACAGTAACAATAATCAGAGAATGGCAACCGTAGCAGCAATCAGCGACATAACAACAGTAATACGTAATAAAAATACAAGCAATCACAATAACATTGATTTGTGTTATATGATTCGACTGCATGGTCGGATTCCTGGGCCACGATCGCTGTGAATGCGCCCATATGACACATCAGCCTGAATCCTAGCATGAACGCTTTCGCTGCCCCTAAACCCTAAACCCTAAACCATAGACCCCTAAACCCTGAACCCCTAAACCCCTAAAATTGTCGCTGCCCTGTCTGCGGCTCAACGCAGACCAGATGGCTACGACAGCAGAGTTCTGACCAAGGGGCTCGACCTCCCGTAATGTAGGGGGCCTTATATAATGGTTAGAATAGGGTTTTTTGGGGGTTCCTTCTTACATTTATGGCATAATATCCCCCACAAACCCTCTTCCAATTACTAAGGCCCCTACATTAGGTCGATAGCCTTTACCTCTCTCCCAAGCGCTACCAAACACTTTAGTAGTCACAGCAAGAGTCAGTGCAAAACGAACCATACCAACAGCAAAAGAAACTTTACCAGAAAGGACCTCCACTCTCCGAACATCCCAGGCAATCAAAATTAAGAGCTGACTTAAAATAGAAGTTCTCAACCCTAAACCCTAAACTCTAAACCGTGGAGAGCGAAAGGGCACACGACAGTCGCGCACGCCAGACAAACCCAGACCCGGAGCCCTCCGCCTCAGAGCGTCCCATCTCCCATCCCAGACCCCCGTACCACCCAAGACCTCAACCACTTAAACCCTATAAACCCCTGAAGCACGGTTCTTTAAACAACAGTTCACTAAAACAACTTGAGGCCACCTCACAACTCTTAGATCTCTAAACCCGAAGTCTGGCACCCTAAACCCTGACAAACTCCTCACAACACCCCCGAAGAACGCGCTTAGACATCTCCCCCCGGAGCCTTGCCAGGGGTGAAGGTCACGGTATACCTGCAGGCTACTCGTTCAGAGCCCTCCCGACTTAGAACAGAGCATTGGGGGTGTATTACACCTTATAAACCCTAAACCCTAAAAACCTAAACCCTATACCCTGTAGTAGGTACAGTTATATCTGGGAGCCCTTAGGATCAATATCCAAGTACCCTTCACACAAGTTTGGCGCTACTTCAGCCAAGGTCATCCATTGGGGTTGAGGGTTCAAGTTTTTTTTGGGTTTAGGGTTTAGGGGTTTAGGGGTTTAGGGGTTTAGGGGTTTAGGGTTTAGGGTTTAGGGTTTAGGGTTTAGGGTTTAGGGGGGCTTCGATGGCTTGAGGACGCCTGCAACCCCTCCTTTAACCTACCGCCTCCTAGCGCTGGAAAGTTCTCGATCATCTCTCAAGGCAGGCATGCAAAACCGAGACAATAGATGTAGTAGCTTGCGGTAAGCCCTGAACCCTCAACCTAAACCGCCTCCCTAAACCCTAAACCCCTAAACCCCTAAACCCTAAACCCTAAACCCCTAAACCCCTAAACCCCTAAACCCTAAATCCTAAATCCTAAACCGCCGAAGCCCTATGAAACCTCAGCCGAGGCCGGCTTTGGGCCAATAAACCTAAAGCCCCAAGCCCTAAACCCGAAGCCACCACTACACATGAAGGGCCCCCGGGACGTTGAGCTGTGGCTATGGACTCCAAAGCCTAGGTTTCAAAACCCAAGCTAAAACATGCCCGGTAGGGTTTCGGGTTTAGGCGTTTAGGGTTTGGGCTTTGGGGCTTAAGTTTTGGGTTTAGGGTTTAAGAATTCGGGCTTAGGGTGACTCCCACAGAAAGCCCTGTCCTGTAATACCAACATCCCGAAAATCATCCCTGCTAAATCAGGGGATTTTCAGGGGTCCCCGGAAAAGGAGGAGCAGGAGGAGGAGGAGTATGACGCTCTTCTCGTTTGGACCCTGAGACGAACCTTGACGATGAGACACCTAAGCCAAAGGCTGCAGACCCAGTGAAGACCGAAGTCGGGCGCAGGGATTCTCTTGAATATGAGCAGCTCTCTAAATTAGGTCCCTCTCTAGCTCCCCCAAATAGTACGGCGCCCGTACAAAACACGAAAAAGGACCCCTAATTTAGATAGTTTCGCCCACGCCTAGGAATGCTACAAACTGTCCCCCGGCCCTATATGCGGGTTTAGGGGGTGTGAGATTCTGAGATGTAGCAGCTATCGGCCTCAAACCCCGGGGGTGGGTTTCATTCATTGGTCTTACGTTAAATGCGCTTAAGGCTGCCATCCAATCCCGGTTTTTACGGAAGGTAAAGACGTCATGGTGCCACCACGCTGTCTTGGGAATGCAAGCCCAAGAAGCACTCAAAACAGACCCTTGAAGGTCATGAAAGAAACACGATAAGACCCTGATTCCAACAAGTGTATGAAGTGCCACACACCCTAAACCCTAAACCCCTAAACCCCTAAACCCTAAACCCTAAACCGCTAAAAGCCCTAAACCCTAAACCCCTAAACACCCTAAAACCCCTAAACCCCTAAACCCCTAAAAACCCTAAACCCCTAAACACCCTAAACCCCTAAGCCCCTCAACTCTAAGCCCCGAGCCCAGAGCCCTCCAAAGCGCCTGGAGCCGGGTGGACCCTCGTCGTCTCCAGGCAGATCGTAGCCCGGCTGGTTGGAGACCCGCCAGCACCTTTGGTTTAGGGTTTAGGGTTTAGGGGGGGGGAAAGGTCAGAAAAAGGCCCCTAGAAATGGAGGAGGCGTTGATCATAAAATTTTGGGGCTTCAGGGCTAGCTCCTTTAAAAAGAGGAGGAGCTGTAATAGATTTTGGGGCTTCAGGGCTTGAAGCGCTCAGGGCTTGGAGTTTACGGGTTTAGGTTAGGTATTGACAGGTATTGTCTTTAGATCGTTTGAAAGTACAGTGGCCCCCCTCTCTCTTTGTTCACCGCAGTCTTCCTACCCCGGCGAGTTTCGGGCTTCGGGTTTAGAGTTTAGGGTGTAGGGTTTTTGACTCCCGCAACAACAACGGACATCGGATGGCCCTTTATTCGATCCTTCCCATGGGTTTGAGGGCTTTAGGGTTTAGGGTTTAGGGTTTAGGGTTTAGGGCTTTTGTACAAGCTTACAGGCCCAGAAGGCAGGACATGTCTGGGAGCACTGCCAAGGCCTGTGGGCTTAATGTTGAGGGTTGGGGACGTGCGGCTTCATGAAGGTTCTAGCTAGGTGTCTTTACCGGGGTTTTGAACGAGTTTTGAAGAGCTTCAAAGTTTTCTACAAATATAAGGGATTCTGCAAAGGCGGTAGGTGTTTACTCTTTCATTTCTTACAACGGTTTTGCAGGATTTCTTACGGTTGGTTAGGGCTTGTAGAGCTTAACATCCCTCAACGTGCAATATGACAATTGAGATGTCTACCTTGAGGCGCAACCCTATACCCTAAACCCTAAACCCTTCCAACCTTTTACGTTACTACACGTACTACGGTGTCACTATACCACTACACTACAGGCTACACCCACCACCAAGCCCGACCACGCTACATGTACTGTACACTCTACACTGTTCCGGGGATCTGCGGGCACAGACCGTTGAACTCAGAAACCCTACCTTCCAGTAAATTGCTCCTAGCGACCCTGTACCCTAAACCCTAGCGACCCTGAACCCTGAACCCTAAAACCAGCTATGACTAACTAAATCCCGAACCACCGAGGCTCGCGAAGTGATTCCCAAAGCCTTTGCCCCGAGCTGGCTGCCTTTGAAGGAATGCTTCTCTTTGCCCTGCTTCAGGATCTGCTGAAGGTCGACATCTGCAGGCCACGATTCCCGTGTATTCCAATGTTGGCGACTGTCCCAGCTGCCTTCATGTCGAGGCACCGTGAACCTGCATCATGATCAAACCCTACTTGGATCCTCATTGGCATGTAACAAACATGGAGTTACAAGTAGGGTAAGTGACTGTGGTTATGACCCATATTAGGGGGCTAACAACCCCAAAGATAACTACCTATGGAGCTCAAAGTGTAAACCCTAGACCCTAAAAAGGGTTTAGGGCTTATGGTTTAGGGTTTAGGGTTTAGGGATCAACGGCCAGAGAGAGACAATACAAGCTACCACAGAGCAGCGCAATGCACCCTCCTTAAGAGTAAAATGGAAACATCTCGCAAGCACTTTCAACAAGACAGGAACCTGTAAGAGGCACCGTTGCAGGTTGGGTGTTGCTTAGAAACAAACGCAACTTACTGTTAGATTTTTTGAGTCGAGGTTTGTGCATATCACGAGCTGGTACGATAAGACAAAAACGCAAAACGCATATGTCGATACCCTGCAATACACCTTGTCCAATGCAATCCGAGTCTAAGGAATCGGGTTCAGGATGCTCATGATCGCGTCACTACCAACCCGAATCCCAACCCCCTGGCCATGAAAACTCATCCTCAGTCCTCTTCTGGCGTCTCGACATTTTGGCACTGCGTCAGCCTCCTTGTCATCCAGGTCCGTGCCAGTCACCGTTGTCCAGCCCTGAAGCCCGAGCAGCTCAGCCCTTCTCCAACTAGAAGACGACGAAACCCGGTTTCAGATTTATCACGGTGGTAGAACCGCTTAACGGAAACCATAAAGGGACCCCTCACCGGGATCCGCGTGAGCAATCCTTAAACCCAAGCCCTCAAAGCCCCTAAATCCTACTCACATGCCTTTAGGCTCAGTTCGCACGGTGTTGCTTTCTGACTTCCTGAATCCAGAAGTCCGCCAACCCTCGAGCCCCGAATCCTCACAGGCTTTAGGGTTTAGGCTTCAGGGCTTAGGATTTAGGCTTCAGGGTTTAGGGTTCAGCGCTTAAGGTTCAGGGTTTAGGGTTCAGGGTTCGGGGCTCAGGGTTCAGAGTTTAGGGTTCAGGGTTTAGGGTTCAGGGATTCAGACTGAAACTAACCCTTCCGAAACCGCAAAGCGTAGAATACAACCCTTAAGCAGAACACCACAAAATCTTCTCACGACTAAAACTAAACCCTTCTGAAACCCTGAGCTCCACCAAAAAAACCCAAGACCCTATACCCTAAAAACCCTAATCTAAGCTCAACACCCTATAAACCCGAAAGCCTAAACCTTCTGAAACCCTGAACCCTAAACAACCCTATAAACCCTAAAGCCTCAGACATCAACCTAGAGACTAAACCTTCTGAAACCCTAAACCCTAAAGCCTAAACCTTCTGAAACCCCTAAACCCTAAACAAGCTGTAAACCCTAAAACCTTGAGCCTGCGATCTCTCGGTTACCAGGTGCGGCGCATTGGCCGATCCCTTCCTTTGTGAGGGCCCACGCAAGGCATGTCCTGCTGCGCATTTGCAGACAAACCCTAATTTTCTAAATTCCTAAACCCCTAAACCCTTAACCCTATAAACCCTAAACCCTATAAACCCTAAACACTATAAACCCTAAACCCTATAGACCCTAAACCCTGAACCCTATAGACCCTAAACCCTAAACCCCTAAACCCTATAAACCCTAAACACCCTAAACCCGTAAACCCCTAAACCCTCACACCCCTTGAGCTGGGGGCTGTTGGGGTTCAGGGTTTGCGCGGTTTGGGTGGTTTAGGGTTTAGGGTTTAGGGTTTAGTAGGGGTTTGGGAAGGGCTGGTTTAGGGTGGAATAGGGGGTCCAGAACTCTACCCATAGGCCCCTAAGTAGTTCCTTTTTGTGGTTTTAAGTTTAGAACCCTATAAGGTACTCCCAAAAAGGAACTACTTAGGGGCCTATGGGTAGTCTAGCAGTTTGGCTGCAGCTTGCTTCAGCCCTAAACCCCAAACCCTAAACCCCAAACCCTAAACCCTAAACCCGAACCCCCTAAACCTTAAACCGTCTCTGAAAATACGTGCGCCGATCCTGTGGCCTGTGGGTGTAGAAAGTTCAGCGTCTCACACCCTAGGGGTTTAGGGTTTAGGGTTTAGGGTCCTAAGCCCTAAACCCCAAACCCTAAGTGTAGAGCTTCGGTTCTGGGTGTTTGTCTTAGGGGAAATTGGTGAACCTGTGGAGGTCCATAACCACGGCGTACTTACAGCAAACCGAGGGAGTTGGAAGACTTTGCTGCAAGCGCAGGCGGATAAGGCTGCTCTGACTCTCTGCATGGAGTTTCGGCTGACCCAACTTGAGATTCTGAGGTGTTCCGGAAGCGCTCCTGCCAGAAGCACGGAGCCGGTAATTCATGTCCCTCCCTTGTGGTATTTAGGGTTTAGGGGTTTAGGGTTTAGGGTTTAGGGTTAGAATGTCTGGGGTCCTAAGAGAACCCAAGCTCGACAGGGGGTGTGAACATCAAGCACAGCACGTTGGGAGACCTGCCGAGAGAACATGGCTGAAGATTCTAAATGATCCTACCTATAGGCCCCTAAGTAGTTCCTTTTTATGGTTTATGTTTAGAACCCTATAATTAAGGTACTCCCAAAAAGGAACTACTTAGGGGCCTATGGGTAGTGCTGACTTCAGCTCATTTTCGTTGGCAGCGCGGTGGTCAAGGACTCTGTTCGACCAACCAGTCCCTGCTACTGGGACCCCCGGTGATCTCTCAGACGATGCCCATCACATCCCATCATAGATCCGCTGCCACGGCTTGTTCCACATGATAGAGTCAGCACTGGTGAGCACGGTGTCGCAGGAAAGCATGTAGTACTTTTCACAGTACATGTCGTATTTGTTTGGGCCGACAGCGCAGGGGCTGGCCTTGGCTGGTTTGAAACAACCACGTTCTGAATCCGGGGGTTTTGCTCCTTTCACCGGGCACGTGTCGCCGAAGGGGTTCGTGTAGACCTTTGACCCAACAGGCCTGAAGCAGCAGCACCGCGGTCCGAAAGTCGAGTTAGAGTCAGACTTGACGTGCACGTCAGCATGCTCCCCATGCGAATCATCCTGGTGGCGGATGCAGCAGCCAAGCTGCATAAAAGCCACAAAGAACAAGACCACTGCGCGATTTCCCATCATCAGGGCACGTGGAATGCAAGGTTGAGCAAACCTACTACTACCTGACCTTGAGAAGAAGGCGGCTCGCATAGATCGTGGAGACATGTGCCTAAAAAACCACCTGCAACCTGCTTAAGATCACCTCGTAGAAAGTCCTTCCATGACTTGTGCACGGCCGGATAGATCTTCTTCGTCCAGCTGTTGTTTCGCAGGAGGTAGAACCTTAGAGGAGCCTACACCCTAAACCCTGAGCCCTAAATCGCAAACCCTAAACCCTAAATCATATAAACCCCAAAGAGTGCGTCGTTTTGAAAAAGGGTTTAGGACTGAAGGCGTTGAGAACTCGAAGTTTTGGGGCCTGAGGGTCTAGGATTGAGGGCGTAGGGTCTAGGATTGAGGGTCTTAGCTAGGTTCCTGAGTGACCCGTGAAAAGTAAGGATACCCTTTTTCTTTTATGCAGTTTTTTGATAAAAAAAACCCTACAACAAGAAGGGCAAAAGGGTACTACTCAGGAACCTAGTTAGGGTTACGGGCTTAACGTTGAGGACTGGGGCTGTCTAGGGTTTAGGATTGAGGACTGAGGGTGTAGGCTGTAAGATGGAAAGATCACGGGTTTTGCGGCTTTGCAGCTCAACCCCGAGCGGTTCCATCTGCAATTCCCTCCAATAAGGCACCAGCCTTAACTCTGAATCTCTAAACCCTAAACCTTCCCGTAGGCCCTACACTTCACCCTTAACCCCCAAACCAGGAAACAGTCGCGCAAGCCATAAACCTTAAACCCTTAGTGAGAAACTGGCGGACTCCATGTCGTGGCGCCGAAGTCTTTCGGGGTATCCCCACAATGTAGGCTGACCAACTATTGAGGCTTAGGGTCTAGGAGGTAGGGTCCCTATAAATCCCATATCAGGGTGTGTAGAAGGTTTTGATAGGTGAAGGTTGTGATTTGGGGGTTAAGGTTGTAGGGTCTGGAGTTTAGGATCTGTGGCTTAAGATTTACAGTTATGTAGAAGTTAGGATTAGGGGGACTCTCTCAATATGGTCCCGTTTAAGAGAGACATCAGTAGGTTTAAGAAGGGTCCCCTTTAAGGGGTCTCCCTAACACTACCTAGGATTATGGCATAAATGCTGGAAACAACAGATGGCAACTAGTTGCGACCGTTGTCTTCCCAAGCAATGAGGGCCCCTTCGCATGTGGGTAGTTCTCTAAATTAGTGTCCCTGTCTGGGTCCCCAGTAAAATCGTACGGCACCCTTATAAAAAAGGGCCCTAAAAGGGGTCCCAATTTAGAGAACTACCCATGTCACAGTGGTCAGTGGTAGCTGTTTGGGGATCTCCGCTGTCAGAAAATTGGTAATTAGTGCGGCACCGAAAAACCCCACACCCTAAACCCCTAAACCCTAAACCCCTAGACCCCTAACCCCTAAACCCCTAAACCCTAAACCCCTAAACCCCTAAACCCTAAACCCTAAACCCCTAAAACCCCAAACCCTACACCCCTAACCCCCTGAACCCCTGAACCCCTAATGTATACAGAGACTTGGGCGAAAGGGAAGGTCAGGCTTGGTACCCAGAGAGCCCAATGTCCCTGAATTAAGGAACATACCTTAAATCTTAATATTAAGCCCTAATGATTTAAGGTCTATTCCTCAATTAAGGGGTACTGCGCTCTCTGGGTAATGGTTACAACTCTCCAGGCAGAGGCATAAACCCTGAACTCGAAACCCTA
>CAJNJA010083031.1:6285-20697 GCA_905231915.1 Symbiodinium necroappetens | reverse complement strand
GTGGCAGTGGGAGTGGTAGTGGTAGTGGCAGTGCTAGTGGTAGTGGTAGTAGTGGCAGTGACAGTGGTAGTGGCAGTTGTAGTGAGGTAGTGGTACTGGCAGTGGTAGTTACAGTGGTAGTGGTAGTGGTAGTGGTGGTGGTAGTAGTAGTAGTAGTGGTGGTAGTAGTAGTAGTAGTAGGAGGTCAGTAGGTGGCAGCATGGCACCCCCGCTGCAATCATTCAGAGAACTGACAGGTGCAACGTACGAAGAAAGTTGTGTTTTGAGAGACTGTCCAAATCAATACCCGAAGCGCGACAACACCCAGCCCGTGGGCCCAAACGAGGGAACGCCACACTTTCAAGAACCGAAGCTAGGCCCTGGAGGATGCCCACTACCCCTCTTTTTTCTTACACCCCCAACTAGATCCTAAAAACTCAATCCTAAACTGGACCCAAAACATACCCTAACCCACATACTGCGCGATCATGTGGGGCCCAGGTGCGGTAGCAAGCACCAAGCCCCACTAAGAGGCCGACCTTGCCCGAAACACGATGAAAGTACCAGGCTTGGTGATCAGGGCTTGGGGCTCAAGGTATCGGGAGTTTATGCTTAGGCTTGGGGTAGCGTGCTTAGGGTTTAAAGCCTCGGCTTCAGGACTTCCATATACTTGACGAGGGGCCGAACGAAAGGAAGAGGCATGTGGCACGGAAACTTCGCAATGCAACTCTATCACGAAAAAATGTTATAATACAGTACACTATAATGTAAAGTAGTAACATGGCAAGAGTATAAGCTCATGTAATATAATGCGTAATAATACCACAGAACATTATGTAGTATCACACAGTTACATGAAAATTCTGTCACATCACCAAACGACACCATAAGATAAGATAGGATCAACTGAGATAGGACACGTTGTTTTTTTGAAGTTTTGCATAGTACAATATTGTACAATACCATATAATACCATATAGCATGATATAATGTACTCGACTCTACTCTACTCTACTCTACGCCTCTCTACTCTACTCTACAACCTAAGGCAATATTCTATAATATAAGTACAATATATTATAATATCCTTGAGTGTGTACATAAATTTAGAGCTAAGGTTTATGTGTGCATATATATACACACATACAAATATACATACATACATACATTTGCGGGATTCATACATACATACATACATACATACATACATACATACATTATATGTATGTAGAGACATATCATGCTCTTCAAACCCGCTCCAACACACAAAAGCCTGGGTTGGAGACAAGGAGATTCGGGACAAATCCGACAGCCCAAAAGCTCGGACCTGAATAATTAGTCTTGAATGGGTACAGGGACTTTTAGGCATCTTAGAATGTACCCGATGTACCCCAAACCCTGTTTAAACTAATGAGAGCCAAGAAGAGCCAGGGCCGACTGGCTGGGGAAAGGGCTGCCCACCATGCAGCCATTCCGAGGGCCTGGGGTGCCCGAAATTAGGTTGCGCCTAGGCCTTTGCGAATACCGTTTCGGGATCTATACCCACAATATGGACTGTAAGTGAACAGTCTCTACAAATTATTTGCGCTTCTGCAGTAGGTGCTCCAGGAGCTAAGGATTCAGGGTTTGGGGTTTGAGGCTTCAGGTGTTCCGAGAGTCCGGGCTGAGCCTAGGGGTCACCACGATGTAGACTTCATGTGGGCCTGTGATATGAGGGCCTTAATCCCGGGATCTCACTTGCCGTCATCATTCAGGGAGGGAGGATGTGCTGATCAGGAGACTGCGTGAATTTGCAGAGCCCGTAGCGACAGGGGAACCTCTCAAAGCTGAGAGACGCACCGGAAGCTCAATTCAAAGACTAAGCCACGACCCTGGATCTCAAACACTGGATCCCAAAACCTACATTAGCCTCTCTTTGCCTTAAACCCCCGACATCAAGGATAATTAATGATCGGCCATACCTAGCAGCGGAAAATAAAAGCGAGGCCCCGACCACCAGCTGCACCCAGTCACCAGGACCCCCATTTCGGAAGGACTCCACTACGTCTATGTGCACGGGCCAACCGTTCTCCTGGGCTGCCACGTGGGTGTATCAATGTTTCTGTGACTCGCCAGGTGACTCAGGGTTTCAGATCACTACCGCAGCCAAGATCAAAATGCCAGACCCTGTGCAAGGTCGTTCCGGTGCAGAACCCTAATTTGAGTTTGCGGCGGTTCAGTGTGACTGGCTCTCCTTTTTTGCGTGGAACATGAAAACTCCAAATCAGGAATACCCCATAACCCAACTAGGGCGGTTTAGCGTTTCTCAGCATCATGCAACAAACAACCACTCTGCTCGTTGAATTGCCAACTGCCTTGGCAAAGAGAGCAGCATCTTGCTCCAAACTGACAATTGCGTTGAGAGGGCAGCCTCGGCCCGTGTCCATAAGTCAAAGCCGCAGGCAGCCACAAGGCTCACATTGGAGGAGGCACTTAGGCTTCAGGGTTTAGGGTTTTGGCCCTGGCCGGCAAGATGCGTAGACGACATTGTCAGAGACGTTGCAAGGTGCGATTTCGTCATAGTCTCTGCACAGAACCTGCAGCAACTTCGAGGCTCAGGCTGGGTTAAGTTTACTCCAAGGCTATGGGATGCCACAAGTTTTCATGGCAAACCCTGAACCCCGCCGTACACTGAGTCCTAGCCCCGTACCTCGAACCTAAAAACTTTCCAAGCCTACATCCCTAAGCCAAGACTCCCCGAGCCCACCCCCTCAAACCCAACCCTAAACCTTAAACCGCGATGCAGCAGCTCAAATTTCCCGTGCTCTTAGCATAAGGCCACAGCGGGGGACACGCCGTAGCAACCGAAAGTGAATAATGCGCGTTCCTCCGGCAACTTACCTGCATTCCTCTAGAAGAGCCCAGGTAAGTCTTGAAATCTAAGAGCCACAACCGGCTTTAGACCTTCATCAAGTCGCTGGCAGCCTTCGTATGTGCTCAACCGAAAGGCCTCGGTGTTGGATTAGGCATCCTACGCGCAAAGGGACCTCAGTCTGGAGTATGCCAAAAGAGAGCTTGTCCCAGTCCTTGGTGCACAAGGCCCGAAATCCAAAACCCGAAACGCTTTGGGGAATCTCGGGTGCTTGGGGCGTAAGGAACCCTAAGCTGGGCTTGACACCAAGCCCTATGTGCCAACAGCCCAGCAACTCAATGCAATGAGAGGAGCGAGAATAGCTATCTTAAATCTGGGAACTCATGACTAGTATAGCTATGGCCATGACTTTGGCAGTACGATGCCGACGACGACGAAGACGACCACCACCACCACCACCACCACCACCACTGCGGCTACTGATGCTGCTGCTGCTGCTGCTGCTGCTGCCACTGCGACTGCGACTGCGACCGCGACCGCGACTGCAACTCCTACTGCTAGTGCTACTGCTACCGCTACTACTACTACAGTAATGCTGCTCCTCCTCCGCCTGTAACTACCGCTAGTGTATACTAGTGGTGAGAACAACAACAATAAAATCGGTGATAATCATAGTGCTCGAACAGCGAATGCAATTGTGGGTGCTCCCATTTAAGTTTCCGTAGTATATTTATAATTGCTCCTCTGGGTAGCTGGAGCTGCTACTGCAATAGTTTCGGTCGTGTAGGACTGTGGGAACCTAAACAACCATATTCTTGTCTACCTGCACAGTCTCCGCCTCAGCTGAGGACAGAAGAGAAGCTTTTACAACAGGCAGCGAGGAAGTTTTGACAAATCCCAAAACGTGCAGTAGCAGCTGATCTTCCGAATTTAAGCATATCTACTCCAACCCTCTGAGGGGCACTCAAACCCGAACCCCTCAAACCTCTTTGCCTGCAGAAGCCCAAGTTCCCAGACCTTCTCGAAACGCTGCGACAAGTGTCGAGCACAGGCACCAGGCCCCCTTTCAGCACGCATGTCGCCGGGTTCCTCAGCGGCGGATTTGGGTTACGGTGTATGGTTTCGGGTTGGGGCTTGGAGATTAAGGACCTCCACGGAAAAGGCCCGATGAACTAGTGTGCTAGTGTTTTCAAATCGCAAAGCATCTTAAACATGCGAAGCAGAACCCTCAATGCAGTCTTCTAAGCATTTGTTGTCACGTAGAGTTGTGTGTTTTGTGAAGGGCATGGGCGGCAGAGAGGAGCAGACAGCAGTGGCTCAAGACACAGTGGCAAATCGAGGCGAGCAACGCCCGTAGTTTGGGTCACCGTGTCAACACCAGCCAACCTCATCCCCCAAACTTGACCCCAAACCGTGCCAGTGGCCACTCCAAATGGCAGCGGAAACATATCAACCAGAGCCCAAGCTGCCCGAGGAGAATGTCTTCCTCCGGATAGCAGGTCACCGAGACACCGAGGCTACCATCCTTCCAAGGGGAGGGCTTCTTTCTGCCAAGGCTCTTCAAGTCTGCACTGTTGTGATTGCTCATCCACTCATCCAGTCTATGAGGAACGACTTGGCTGCATAGTATTCGAAGCCATCGGGGGGCGGGGGGGCTTGGGATCAGGACTGAATCTATCGTTTCTGCTTTAGGATCCCCTAGAAGCAATCTGGCAGCAATACCAACAGCGAAAACAACCTCTCACAGTCAACTCCCACATCAGTTCATAGCACTTCGAAAAATCTTGCCGGAGTCTATGCAGAAATAGGTACTATGTATTGAAACCTTGCTGTAAACTCGGGCAGCCCGAAGCTGCCTAAACCCTCATGCTCCGAACACAAAGCCCGAATGTACTTTCAGGGTTTAGAGTTTCCCTGGCCTCGAGACTCGCATTTTCCGTGGTGTTGCTGTCGTTGCTGTCACTGCTGTCATTGCTGTCGTTGGTCTCATCTGAGGTGTTCTGGGCTGTTGTCCTGCGCAACATGTTGTGAAGAATGTGGGCGCGGAGGTCGAACCTAGAGGACTTGTGGGCTATCTGCAGACAGATCCAATTGAAACGTGCGGGCCATGGAATGCCCCCCTAGCATGTCTTGTCTACATCAGCACAAGTCTGGGACTCGATTTAGCGGAAGCAGCCAAACAGTAGTAGTAGCAAGATGATTCAATGGACTCAGAACCCAAAAGCTCAGCGCCATGTTCACACCCGACATGCAAGAAAGGAGCTCCACTTCTTTGTGGAAGTGCACCGAACTCTTCGTCTGGCTGGGGCTATAAGAATTCACAGCTCAGGGCTTACAGACAGGGCTATGGCATGACATCGAAACATCGCTTTCAACTGATCCCAGAGTCGTTTAGACTCTGTGCATGCCCAAAGCCGGTCAGGAGTCAACTTGGACGTCCCAGCATTTAAGTTTGGCACATTGGATTCAGCAAACTCATGTACAGCTCCTCAAACCTACATCGAGACTGCCAGCGCATACCAACGCACAAGAATTGCAGATCTGCAGTTTTGCGCCCACGAGCTTCTATCTCGAATATCTTGCACCGCTGCCCTGTAGGGCCCAGTCCCTGTCAACAGCCCCAAGAACAGCAGGCAGTGCAGGCGACAGCGCATGGCCCCCCGGACATTCCGAGATCAGAGGGCTTGCGAGGCTTTTGGCGGATCTGTCAGCTTGCAGCCGAGCTTCGGGTCCGGGCTATCGGGGTTCAGGGCTTCGGGCTCGGGGGGTGGGAATCACCGCTTCTGACACAGAGGTCGGTGGGGGTGAGGGAGGGCTCGGGGGTTCGGAGTTCGGGGCTTTGACGGTTTTCGAAGCGGTTCGTAGTATGGAAGCTGCACATGGCCACAGGACATCCTCATCGCTGTTGACGGCTATCGTCCTCCAAGACCTAGCCCACCCCTATCATTCTGCTACCTAAGCAGCATATGTTTGCACGGGTGGATCTCCAGACTCTCAACCTCAGCAGTTCAGGCTTTGGGGTGGGATTGGGACTGCAACTTCTTCAATCCCAAAGTGGTGCACCCTAAACAAGATCCCACACAATAACCTCCTGAGTGGTAGATGCTTCACCTCAACCGGTCCAGATGGAAACTCGGCACTCGCCATTTGCAGCGCATGGAGTTGTGCCAACCCGTTTATGGCGCCGCAATTGAAGGAATCAGAAGGGCTGGCGGGCTTTCACGGAGATTGTTCCCAAGTCGAGCTCCCACAGTGTCACAGGTGCGAAAACAATAGTCAAACTTTCGCGTCCAAGTTGCAACTACTTAAGCGCAACCTTCAGAAGCAGAATACTAAGACGATGGAAGGCTAAGACGATGAAAAGTAATATGCATCGGAATCAGCCTTCAACCACGAAGCCCCTTTACCCCAAAACCAAAGGTCCCAAAGCCCATGGTCCAAAAGCCCCAAACACGACAAGAGCGGCAGGACCCTTGCCTTGAGAACAAAGAAATGCCGCCTTCAGTCGGGCTTAGTCAGTTCGTGAGTTTTAGAGTCTACAGGTTCGGGTGGTTAGGGCCTCATAGGCTCTGGACCTGGACCTTTTGCACTTTCGATTTGGGTTATGTTATATCGCAAACAAGTAAACATGAGTAGTAAGGATAGCTTCAACGCGACAAACATCAACGTGTGAACTGCGTTGACGTTTCAGACGGGTGTCCGGGCTCGAAGTCCTCTGCGGATTCCATGTTCAGGGCAATTGTCTTGAGTCCATGCCCTGTGCACCAAGTACCATGCAGCCACAGAGACCCTACATCCGCGACACAACTAAACACTTGCAGCCCTAATGCGATTCCAAACGCCCTGCATAGTTCCCGAAAGCCCGATCCTCCTACGCCCGACATTCAAGACTGTAAACCCCGAACCGCCAGAGCCCTGGATTCCCAACATGCAGAAGCCCTCCGATCCTGAAGCCCCAAACCTCAAGACCGCAAACTCGAAAAACACCCTGAACCACCAAATCAACAAGTGTGTATGTACATGTGAATGTATGTATGCATGTATGCAAAACCAGGCATTCCCCAGGTAGACGCTCGATTTCGTAAGCATCCGCACAAGAAACACATCAGTGGCATCGCAGCAAACAGCAAGTCAAAACCAGCCGGTCCCATGTAGACGCTCGATTTCGCAAGCACCCAGTAATGCAGAAAGAACGATTTTCCATGTAAATTGCTGTACATTCAGCTTCAGCAATCAAACCTCAACAATCCCGAATCAACGTGATCATGAATCCCCAAGCAGACGCTCGGTCATGTGACCCCCCGGGTGCTTCCTTCGGTGTGGGGTGGGATCCAATAAACATGATGCGACTTAGCTCTGTCGATGTACATGTACACACATATATATATATATAGAGAGAGAGAGATAGATAGATAGATAGATAGATAGATAGATAGCTACAAATACACACACACACACACCGGTGCTGGTATGTTTATACATTTGTGTATTTGTCTGTATTATATGTCCGAAAGCCCCCGGACCTCCTTGATTGAACAAAGCCATCAAAGCTAAAAGCAATCCAGGTTCCGCCGAGCTGCTGCCACTGCCAGCAGACCCCAGCACCGGCGGCCTTCGGCTGGACGCGCCGCTGCCTGGGACGAGGTCTTGGGTGAGCTGAGGTTTGTGGCAATGACCCATAGCTAGCCGTACTATTGCTGAGGGTTCCTATTGTAAGTTTACGAGAACATCTTCTAATGTTGGTGCCTTCAGTCTCTGAGGGTCAAAACATTGATCTTCATCTGCTGCTCGGGCCGCCTACGAACTCAATGCTGTTCCCCCTTGTAAACGAAAGGATGCCGCCCCAGCTGCCATGAACTTTTCGAGGTTCCCAAACTCTTCCTGAACCCGAAACCTCTTTAGCCCTAAACTTCCCAAACCCTAGGCCCTAGGCGCTAAACTGAATACCCTCAGCTATTAACCTGAAAACGCGAAGCCCCAAACTTAATTAGCCTAACATCCTGCACCTAAACTCAAAACCTTAGCCCTAAACCTAAAGATCTTAAGCCGCAAACCCTGCAAAACCCAATACCTCACATTGAAAATCTCAAGCCCCGAACCAAACAGGGACCCCCGGCAAATCCATGAAGCCGAAGCGGGCCGTCTCTGCCCCGGAGAGCAACCTCGGATTTCTTTTTTGGAGGATACCTCTAGTCTAGAGTCTGGGGTTCGATGGTAGCTTGATGGTCTGCTAAAAATCTCGAGCTTTAGGTTTCGGTTTGGGATGTGGCTTCGACTTCTGTGCTATGGCGTTTCCAGGCTCTTGCCACGTGGGGCTTCACTTCTTCCAATTCTCGTTTCTGTCACTTTTTCGCTTCTGAACGTTTCGCACCGCTTGCCTCCCGATGATGTTGGGCACTGTTCAGGTTGCATGAGGAGCCGACGTATTACTATTGTCTTTCATGGTGCCATTCAAAGTATTGTGTACTTCAACTGTGCCTACCAGTATTGCTTCTGATGCCATCTCTCCACGCGGAGTCGTCGCCGTCCTTCTCCTTGTTGCTCTTCTTGTTGTTATTCGTCTTCTGCCACTGCTGCTACAAGTAGTGCTAGGCCTCTCATTCCTTGCAAGGTTGGACAGCTATGCGAAGAAATCGCGGCACTTTTGAGTTGTTCTTGTCGCAACGAGTGCACAAGGGCAGGCCAGCCCTGGACATCTTGCAGCTGAGGCATCGTCCCGAATCCCCCACTCCCTCCCCCATTCCGAGAAATTCCGGAAACTCAAACTCGATGCTTCACAGTCGCAGCGATGCAGATGCACGCGGCAGCAGCCTTTGCAAGCAGCGCTAGAGGTCTGAGTGTAGGACCGGGTGCAGGAGAAGCCGCAATGAGCCCAAACATGGTCACCGCAATACTTGCCCAGACCTTGAAACCTTAAACTCTCCATCAGCAACTCTAGGCCTACAAGTATATAAACCCATGCCTCTAACCCTAAATCCTAAATCCTATACACAGCCTGGCGTAGTTTGTAGGGAAGACTGCGGTACTACAGGCATGCCGGGAATCGTGTTATGACTGTAAATCAATGAGACGGCGACCATGACGACGACGACGACTACTACGAATACGACCACTGCCACTACACTGCCACCACCACCACCACCACCGCCGCCGCCACCACCACCACCACCACCACTGTCATATTTTTCCTACACTTTGTGCTAGCGCCATGGTGGTTGTGTTGACCTTGGGCCCCGGGCGCGAAGACATTGGGCTCCAAGAAGGCCAGCCTCAATCTTTGCTGCCCACATGTTATGCAGATACAGACCGTAAGCCCTAGCTCGTGAAGCTGAGGACGAACGGAAATCCCCTGATTTGTTTTCGTACACTACCATCGACTTGTGCATTTGGCCCACGACTGGTGCTAATGCTCCCACGATTATCTGCGTGGAAGTACCTGTGAAAACAAGATCGAAACCCTCTTGCAACTGTTGCTGCACTGGGTAGTCCTGCCACATAGCATGTCGAGCAAGGAGGAAGGTTGAGGCTTCCTTCGGGGTTTAGAGCTTTGGGCCTGGTGTTAAGCTCTTCAAAGACTGTCGGCTCTCATGCTGTAGGCCGGAGGGCTTGAGCTCAAGGGTCTAAGTCACTCGTGGTTCTACAAGCATCCTCAACCCTGCGCCTAATTCAGAAATCCCTTTGCCCACCAAGTGGATCGGCGGAAGCATCCTATATCTGGAGAAAGCAATAACCGAAACAACTACCTCGTTGTTTGTACACTCCTCAGTCATGTGTGCAGGCGTGGTCACAGAAGAGCAAGCCGCCTGTTCAACAGCGAAAATACTGCTTCTATTGTAACACTCATCGTCAGTGTGGTGGTGGTGGTGGCGGATGGCGGCGGTAGGGTGGTGGCGGCGGTGGAGGCGGCGGTGGCCGTGGTGGTGATGGCGGCAGCAATCATGGTTGCACTCGTGAGAACCGGTTCCCAAGATCCCAAACTGCGTAACAAGACTCCCGCTCCCTGAACCCAAACTCGGAACCCTAAACAGAAGTCCTGTTGCCAAACCGAGTGCGGCCCCAGTGGCGTGCCAACGGCTGCTTCCTGACGCTGCCCGGACAGGTCCAGCAAAGGGAGAACCTCGGGTTCTTTGTTGGCTCTTTTTGGGCTACGGCATCGGGGTTAGGGCTCGAGATGGCTATGAGGTCCGGGACTCTGTGCTGGGGCTCGCAACTTCCTGGGGCCATCCTGCGACCGAAAAACGAGGGCTCAGGCTAGGCTTCAAAAGCTTTAGCGATAAACCCCGAAGTGGAGCTTGGAATCGAATGGTAGGCTCATGTAGGCTCCCATATTGCACTATGGAAAACTCCTTGAGCTGTGATGTGGCTCAGCGCGGGCCGGTGGCATTGTCTTCTCACAAAGCTTCCTTGAGGAGACTGAATGTTCGACCAAAGCTGCAAAACCCTATGATATTACGGAAGATTTTCGAACCCGGCTACGCGGGTACAACAGTATAACACGTTTTCCGAGTCCTATCGAAGATGCATGGATTCTCTTCTACTATTTTTTGTCAAGTCTCGACCAAAGCCGCATGGAAACACTCGCAAGCCCCGCTCCGGACCCGAATCCGATCCTCTCTTAAGACCCGGGCTGCGTCTGGATCCACCACGACGAAATCCTCTCGGCGGGGCTTCGGAGGTGAGTCTTCTGTTGATGGTCTTTTGACAACTGATATTGAGAATCGGAGGTGGGTTTAAGGTTCATGGCCAGTTTAAGGCCGTGCGTTCCATGTATGGTTTTGAGCTATATGGCTTGGGGGCTTCACGTATTTCGAGGGCTCCCACGCCTCAGAACTGGATAATGTAGGGGCACCCTGTAAATTGAAACAGGCTTTCAATTGGGTTTGGCGGTCTGTTGTAGAGGTATATTCCGAAAATGGGATATAACAACTGGGTATTTGAACCCCTTTGTCTTGCAAGGGTGCCGTCTGCCATTTGGACGAACCACGGCCATCGCTGCTGTAAAAGCTCATCCGTAGCTTCCTTTTTGTCCGACCTTTATCCTGCGGACCGTGATGGCATTATGCTTCGTCAGTTCAACTAGGTGCACTACAGTAACGGTAACAGCTACATGTGGCGTGCTCGCATGGCGCTCGCAAAATCCTCATGCGCAGTGGCTTTTTGTAGCGCAGGCACACAGCTTGCACTGCAAGGGCCCAGCAGGCCCAAGCAGCATGTCACATCCCTGCTTATCTTTGCGCAACATGGGCGCACCAGAACAAGGGGAGGGCGGGCGGGCGAAAGAAGCTGCCCACAGCTTGTGGCGGACCACAAGTCACATACGCGCGTGGCTTTCGAGTGTGCTGCAAGTATTCGCAAACATTTCATTAACCTTGCGGGTTGTAGCTGCTGTGAACAAGATTACCGGAAACTCCTTGAGCTCTAAACTCTAAACTGCATGTATAAGACTGCCGAGAAACCGAACGGTAGAGAGCGCGCAATAACTGCGCGAAAAGCAGGGGGCAGTAACGACGCAGAAGGCAGGGGCAGTAACAGTGCAATGGGGGCAGTAGCACGCAAGACGAGATCTTACCAGAGCTGCATACTTTAATGCCTTAACCTTCTTCCATGGAGACCCCTACAAAAACTTTAAACCCCCTGAAAAAGCTTAGAGCCCTGAAAAAGCGTAGAGCCGGCAAAAGGGACCTGAGAAAGCTCTTCATACGACACAGGAAGCCGAAACTCGAACTGGTATTCGAAGCGCAACGACATGGGCCGGATTGGCCAAGCTTTTTCTCCTCGGGCTGGCCTGTCTAGAAGGATTTTTCGCAAGAAGCCCGCGGGGAAGGTTGACTCAGCCTAACAAAGTTCAGTGTTTAGGGTGGACTCTATCTTCTGTCCCAACCTTTCACGCTGCTTCGCGCTCTTGACCAGCGCGGTTTTTGATGCCCTTGTCATGCGCTTTCTTGATGAACTCGAAGACGCTGGGGACCATCGGCTTCCAGCAAGCTGGATGCCCTTGAAAGCCTTGACATACACCCGCTTGAGCTTGAGGTCCACGTCCTTTGTCTGCAACATCAAGCATTGCGTGATGCTTAAACAAAAGGCTTGGGTCAGCCACAGGACGAAGTAATACTTCGGATCTGCTTCCTCTTTGACGTGGCCGAGCCACTGCTTCCACCCCTGCCCCGGCAAAGCATGGGCTTGCCCATTTTTACGCTTGCTGGGCATGATGATGGGCGTTCTTAGGGCTTCTGGGGACTCTGGAGCCGGAAATTGCTGGTCGCACGATGGTGAATCACGACAAGCAAGTCGCCTTTTTGTGATCCTAAAGGCGACTTCCTAGTTTTCCCCCATTTGCTGGCTCTTGATCCCCCATGTACTGGCCTTTTTGTTCCCCCATTTACTGGCCAAACGACGAAGACGATTGAGCCAAACGACGAAGACGATTGAGCCGAACGACGACGACGACGACGACTACTGGACTACTACTCCTACTACTCCTACTACTCCTACGACTCCTACTACTCCTACGACTCCTACTACTCCTACTACTTCCTACTACTTCCTACTACTTCCTACTACTCCTACTACTCCCACTACTACTACTACTACTACTACTACTACTACTACTAGTACTACTACTACTACTACTACTTCTTCTTCGGTCCAAGCTCCAACAGCTTCTCCTTCTTCGGTCCAAGCTCCAACAGTAGTAGTAGTAGTAGTAGTATTAGTAACAATCATAATCATAGCAATGATAATAATAATAGCAATAACCATAATGACAACAATGACAGCCACAACAGGAATTGTAAAATACATACTGTTATATTCACACTGATAATAACAACAAAACAACAATTTTAGTAACAACCGCCATATAGTACTACTAGTAATGAGACTAGTCACAACTGTACCCAAAAAACAATCATCATCACTATAATCATAATATATTATTTTCACTATAGAAAAATAATGATAATAGTAACAATAGGAATAATAATGGTAATAATAAGAATAATACTAATATTAATAACAATAGTAATAACAATAACAACACCAACAACAATAGCAATAATAAGAATAATAATAATAGCAACAATGGAAAATGCGTGAAATAACGATAACAATAAGAGTAAAGAAGAATAAACGGAAGAGGAACAGCAATAACAAGAAGAACAATAATCATCGTGCTTACAGGAAACATAATACTAATCGTAAAAACAATAACAGCAGCAACTAAAACAACAACGACGACGACGACGGTGACAAAAATTGAAACCTGTTAAGATTGGGCTCCTTCCGGAGCAGCTGCTTCGTCCCCGGCTCCCTGGTGGCCGAAAGCGTTTGGCTTAAGATTTCAAGGTTCAGGGTGTTGGGTTGAGGGTTGAAAGGTTTTGGGTTTAGGGTTTCGCATGTGAAGACAAAGAACTACAAAACCCTAAACCCTAAACCCTACAAATAGTACGGACATGGGGCATTTGTGCTTGGAACTTTGGGACGCCAGTAGCAGTTAAGCGGGGACCCTAGTCTGGAGGTTCGAATGTCGGGTTTGGGGTTCCTTTTGATAGGCTCCTTTTTGCCGGGGTCTGACGAAAAAGGCTCCCTTGCAGTAAGGGGTTCTGTGGGGGGGTCTGCGGCTTGGGGTTCACGGTTTTTTTGTCTTCGGGGGTCGGTTCTTCACAAGAAATTTTGCGAATGCTACAGTAACGATCATATTCAGAATAGCAAGACAACTGCTGCAGGGAGCAAAAGCATACGAGCCATAAACAGGACAAGCAGGGGCCCTACACATCCATCATAATGGCAGCGGGTGGCAAGCCGGTAGTATGACGGATCTGGGATGTAGCACACAACCGACTGGTTCTTAGTAAGGAATGGGGGAATGGGTTATTGGGACCACTATAGGGGACCTGAAGGGACTATCATAGGGATCCATTCCCCCATTCCCTACTAAGAACCAGAGAGAGAAACCTGGCACTCCGACCTCCACAGACCACACCACAGACCTTAAATCTCAAACCCGAGCCCAATGCACTGGACCGTAAACCCTGTAGCCGGCACAACCATAACAAAGCTCAAAGCACCAAAAAAAGGTATCCTAAACCCTGACCTGTGACCTCAAAGACAAGGGCCCTACGCTAGGTCCTCCAGTAGTAGCCCCTCAATAGAACAGGTACCCTTTTTCCTATAGTATTCGGTCTGTATAAGGAGACCCAAGAATGAAAAGGGCAAACGGGTACTACTGGGGAACCTACGGTTGATGATGCAAAGCCTGCATTACCTTAAGGACCCTAAACTATGGGAGTTATGGTCTATTCCTTATTATGAGTACTGCAGGCTTTCTATCATCAGCCGTAGTACAGCTACTTGCGCCAAAGACTGCCGGCTACCTCGATGTCCTCCGGCGGTGTCTCGGCGGGGGCCTGCTTCTGGCTCTTCAGGCTTTCCGGGGTTAATAGGGCCTCTTCCTCGGTTGCCGCTCAGGAACTTAGTTATTAAATTTAGTTACCATAACGGGATAGACATACATATATATATATATGTATATATATACATTTATGTATATATATATACATATATATATGTATGTGTATATATAT
>CAJNJA010083030.1:16549-48805 GCA_905231915.1 Symbiodinium necroappetens | reverse complement strand
AAGCAGTTATATATTATAATTACATTAGAGCTATAACATTTATGGAAAAACCTAGAAGATTAAGCTTTGATAAAACCCTTTACCCTAAACCCTGAACCAAATTCTATGAGGAACCCCTTGCCCAGTTTGGGTCTAGGGGTGGTGTGGCGGTTGGTGTTCGGGATGATTGGGGTGAAGGAGTGTTCAGGCATTTGGGTCTGGGGAGCGGGGTTCTGGAGAGTGGGTTTCAGGCATTTGGGTGGTAGGGTGGTGGTATTTTGGTTGAGGATAGGGGTTGAGGTGAGGTTTTGGTGGGATTCCTAGGGTGGGATACAGGGTTTGGGGTTGAGTTGGTTGGTGGTGGTATTATTACCCAAAAGGGGCAAGGGGGCCCCTAACTTAATTCCCATAGTTTAGGGTCCTTATAAGGTAATGCAGGACTTATATCATCAACAGTAGGATCACCATATCTCTTGTCAGGGCGACCTCGCCTCGATCCAGGAGACCGGAGTATCCCAGGCCAGACCTTTCCACTCGAAGTTTACATATCCTAAATAGGAGAATCATACAACCCTATCATGCTAAACGAGTAAATACACACATGCAAAAACACGTGCAGATGGGTGTATCTATGTATCTAGATATATATATATATGGATAGATGCATACTCGCTCTGTATCTCTCTTTCTTATAAGCTGAGGAGATGTGTATATAATCCATATTGCTCATGCCCACCTACAGACCTACCTGCATAGGTTTAGGCAGAACTATATGGTTCTTACAGGAATTTGTCCGAACTTCGCTGCTGAAGGCTTGCTTGTCGATCATTGGTTGCTTAAATTTCAATTCCGTCGATTTACACGGATGCGATGTTTGTACTATCACATGTTCTGGAAGTATAGCAAACACTAATGCACAAGAAGGGTAAGCTACCAAGCAATGTATAACGCAGCACATAAGAGTGCTTTTGCCGTGCAGCTTAGCACCATATAAGCCCTAATTATAAGCAAAGCCTGCCAGCCGAACTCTCCCAACACAGGCCAGAAATCGTGAAAGTTACAGGGATCTAGCTTCCTGGTTGTTTCAGTCTCTAGTGATGGTCAGTGGGAAATCCTACGCTCTTTAATGTTTGCACGCGTAGTGGCCCTGAAGTCCAGGCAGCTCAGCTGGAGTCGGCGCTGCGGGAGCGTGACGAGGCCCAACAGAAGCTGCAGGACAGACATCTCGCAGATCAGGCCAAGCGAGCCTATAGGCCCCAAACCCTAAACCTCGCCTACATTGCCCGAGTTGCGAGAGTCTAAACTGTCCAGCCCAAACAAACTTTGTGTTGAAAACTTGGCCGTGAGTCTGTGTAAGCGAGACTAGAAGGGACGCATCAGAACCCTGGCCTTAGAGCCTGCTCTGGAATACGGGGAAGCTTGACAGTAGACTGAAAGCCGCGGCAGTTGCCGGGGCGTCGCAGGAGACAATGCAACGGAGTCAGGACGAACTGCACAGCATGCACGATCCGACTTTCGGCGGTGGTCCGACTCATGCAGTGTTGACTGGCTTTAAGTGTTGGATTGTTTGGCCTGCGGTGGTTGGGGGAAGTTTGGATTACAAGAAGTCGATTACTTGTCCATATAACCATTTTCAAACTGATATAGGTAACATGACCTACTCTATTCTAGTATATGTTATTCTTAAATAACTTGAATCAAGCCTCATCCAATACAAGAACTATACTTTTATGTAATACAATGTGAACTAGTATGGTCTACTTACTATATTCTAACAGCCTAGTATAGTACTATGCTTTAACCCAACAGGAGAACCTCCAAGCGGCAGATGCCGGCCGGGCGCTTTCCATGGAGAATGAAACTCGGCTGTGGTTTATACTTTGGGAATTTAGGGTTTTTAGGACCGTTTTGTTTAGGGTTCGCGGATTCAGGGCTTCGGTGGAGGCTTCGAGGCGTGGGTTTTTCAGGCCCAGTGCAAGTCTCTCTTACATGACTGCCTGGCCTGCAGGAAACTCTCCAGCAGGAGCTGTTGCAGAGCAGAGAGGCCGGGGATGGTCATCTCGTAATGTGTGACATTTGCTGTTTCTCGCCACTCCAGACTCTAGCATGTCAGGGCTGTTGTACGGCGGGAATACTACGATTCAGGTTGTTTGATTTGCATGATTCAGGAGCTGCAATAAATTTGGATGCTCTGTACTCTTACACGACAGAAACTCAGAATTACCCCTGATGAAGCTCACATGAAAAGCGGCGAGCTGCTAGCCAGCCTGTGCTTCCATGGTCCCGTTTTGTTGGGACAGCTGTGTTCGGCGATAGGTTCCGACAGTGCTACTCCGCAACATGCCTTCCAAGCCAGGCGAGCAAAGAGCTGCAGGCACGACTGAAAGAGGCCCAGATGGCTTTCGTTTGGTGTCAAGTCTATGTGTAGATGTATGGGTTTGTTTCGGAAGCTGAGGTTCCTTGTCTGAGGGTTAATTATTGTAGGGATCCGGAAAGGATCCTACCAATCTAGGGGCCTCTGATTTTCTGAAATACCATGTGTCTGTTCCAGGAAAGTCAAGGTAAGGGTGTTTGTTGAGGACGCTCGATCGAAGTCGGGAAGGGTTGCGGGTCGTTCGGCGCGGAAGTCATGAGCACCCGACAGTTTCTGCAGCGTCAAGTTTGCCGAAGTCCGACTTTCCCGACCGTGCCAAGAGACATCCAATGAAGGTAGAGCTGCAGCTCGAGCAGCGCAGCCAGGCACGTCCCGACACTGTAGGAAGGTCCTGGCACGGTTTATGGTAGTTGCGTGCATGTCTAAAAGCTTGCATAGAGTGGATTGGGATGGGTGCTTCTCGGTCAAGATGGTGCACATACATGGAGTTTGGCAAGCTGTTTAAAACCGCTAGTCAATTCTGATGACCGGTCAGTGCGAGTCGTGGCAGTCGGTCCGCTGAAGCTGACAGGTGAGGAGTAGAGGCATTTCAGCCAGCAGCACATCCATAATCATGAACATCCCAGGCTACACGGAGTACCAACTCCTCCTTCTAACCCCTGCATACCCTGGGCTCGTAAGCCCTACAACCCGAAGCCCGTTCAGCCCTTGCACTCTTTTTGTTTTCAGTGAGCAGAAGAGCAGACCTCTCGTCGCGAGATCAAAAATTTTGGAACCCCCATAAGCCCCATGCCTGCAAGCCGAAGACGTAAGCTCCGAAACATTCTGAGGTGCAAAGCCCCATGTAAAGAAAAGACAAGCCTAGAGATATGACAGAGGCGATAGCAGCTCTCGAGCACCGCCGTGCAGCGGATGCACCCGAGCCGGAGACCTTCTTCATCGGAGATGATGAAAACACGCAGGCAAGGTCGGAAGAAATTTACTTCAGGGTTTCATGGGCCGTTGCTAACGGGGGGGTGGGTTCCAGAGCTGTCCTCTGTTTCGCCTGTAATTTACAATTTTCCGGTGTCGATTTGATTCGTAATACTCTCCCCTTCTAGTCCCGATCCAGCAAGACCTTAACACCGACGGGTTTTGTCAGGGCGACCTATCGTCGATCGAGGACGCCGGTGCCGCCCAGGCGATTCGAAGCATATGGATCCACAATTGCAAATCCACGATTGCCTTGAGGTAGAGCTACGTTCAGGTCTCAACCCTTTACGCTAGTATAGGTGCTTCAGAGTGTGGGCAAAAGCAGCCCGGAGGGTCTGGGGTGCTTGGAAGAAGCTGTCAAGATGCGGCCACATGTTCTAGCAGCAAGGCCATGATAGTCACGTTCGAACGAGGCCACTGGCCCTCAGCTCCGAAGCCTCGAAAGTCCACACAAAGCCCCTTCAGGGCGCTAGGGCGTTGACGTTTTCTTTTTAGGTCGTTCGCGGTTTGTTAGGTTGCAGTACTCGGAACAGGCGCAGCAGCTCGAGTCGGCGCTGCGTGAGCGTGACGAAGCCCAACAGAAGCTGCAGGACAGACCCGTAAGCCTTGATGCTGTTATTTGGCATTACACGATATGTCAGCAACCTGACACATAAACAGCGATGGCATGCCCAACTTCTGAATGAGCCGGAACTCTGCAGGAGCTACTGGAGAGGAGCCAGGACGGGCTGCAGGGCATGCAGTGCTCGACTTCCGGTTCGTCCCGCGCGGTGAGAAAGAGAGACCAGAGAGAGAGAGAGAGATTGTGTCCCCAGCACGCGAGAAGAGAGCGAGCGAGAGATCCACAGGAGAACCTCCAAGCGGCAGATGCTAGCCACGTGCTTTCCACGGAGAATGAAGCTTGGCGGCAGGGCTCGAGCAAGGTTGCAGGGTGCAAGCTGAGGGTCGCAGGGTGCAGTCTAGCAGAGTCTAGCTGCTAGCTTAGGCGTGCAGATTCGGGGGTTCCCTGCACTGTGGACTGTCTTGGCTTGCAGGAAACCCTCCAGCAGGAGTTGGCGCAGAGCCGGGAGGCTGGCTGTAATCATACAAAAGCCCACGAAGTCTCCGATGTTTCTGTTCTCTTCGTAAGGCTTCCTAGGGCTCTTGCACGATTGGGGTAGTGCGGACGAGCTTGCAGGATGTAATGAGTTCAGGAGTCCAGGAGTCTGGCACGATTCCACTTTGCACATGATTTGGGAGTTGCAGCAACTCGGGGCGATACTGTTTGTCTGAGGTCGACAAGCCTAGCACGACCCCGGATGCATCTCACATGAAAGTCGCTTGTGTGCTTGCTTGTGCATATGTTCCGGAAGTGTCGTGATTCCCATACACAGCCATGTGTGATACACGACTGATTCCACGAAACGCGGGTACAGTAGCCGGCGAGGCGAGCATCACAAATGCCGTCGGCGATTCATAACCGCGGGAATTAATTAAGTGCTTGAGCCCGCACACTAGCAACTACCCGGCATCCCCACTTCCATGGCACGATGCTACATGCTTTGCAAGCCACCGCCAGGCAAGCAAAGAGCTGCAGGCACGGCTCCAGAAGGCTATGAGCGCATGGTGAACTCGATCGAAGTCGGGATTGTTCCGTGCAACGCCAGTTTCACGACTGCACCCAATGTGAGATTTCATGAAGGCAGAGCTGCAGCTGGAGCAACGGAGCCAGGCACATCCCAGCAGTCACGTGTGGTAGCTGAGTGCAGCAAAGAACCCTCTGGGTCAAGATCGCGAGCATGCTAAGCATGCTTTGGCTGTCCGGCTGCTTGAATCCAACTCTGAGGTTTCAAATCCTTTTGAGTCCCTATAGTCACCTAGCAGACGGGTGAGGAGTCGAGGCAGCAGCCGGCAGAACATGCAAAGCCCAACTGGAGGCGATGACAGCGCTCGAGCAGCACCGTGCAGCAGACGCCAGCACAATACAACGCTTGCAGGCAGCTCTTGATTGCAGCACTGCGATTGCATGGCATGTAGTTTCCACATGCACTCCATAGCTGCAGTGTCCCCGATTCTGCGCGATTTTACGTTCGCTGTAGGACCGTGTCGCGGTTACCAGTGGGTTTGAAGTTTTTCTGGGCTGTGGTAGGAAGGTTGCTTGTACAACCTGCCCATCACCCTGAACCAATGGATGGGGACGCCACACAAGTCACCGGGTATCTTTCTAGGGTTCAGGCAACAGAAACTTGGCTTGTGCAACATAGGCGGAGTGTAAGTAAGGCTGCAAGATCTTTTTTGCGGAGCTGTCGTAGGAGGTGCTGTCGACGGTGACACGGGTTGTATTCGTAAGCAAGCAGCTTGCTTCGTGTGTTGCTGAAGCTGTTCTGCTCTCCTTTTGCTTCAGGCCGTTGTAAGAAGATGGATCGGGCATGAGGGCTTTGGGATACTTTGGGTCTTGCAGGCCTTCTGCGCAGTTCCGGGTATCCGGATTATTCCATGCAAGAGCTACAAACCCCAAGTTGAGAGAGCGGGAGGCAACAAGTTGATGGCTGAAACATGATACCTGTTTCACCGCCCTCCCCTCCCCCCCAAGCAACAAAGATTCGAACATGAGGGAATGAGGGAAGCGAAAAGCCTGAATGCCTAAATCCTGATGGTTTCGCTCCAGGGCGACCTGTCGTCCATCCAGGGCACCGGCGCCACCCAGCCGCAAAGGGCAAAGTCCGGGTTTCACATGGGATGGGGTGTATAATTAGGGAGTATAGAGCCTAGGGCTACTGACCCCTACACTGGAAACCCTGCTTAGCTTTTTGATTCGGGGAACTGCGAATGGTTGTATAAGTATATGTTTCTTTCGCAATCATATGGCCTTGCATTCCAGGCACAGCAGCTGGAGTCGGCGCTGCGGGAGCGTGACGAGGCCCAACAGAAGCTGCAGGACAGGCCAGTACATCTTGGACTTGGATGACTTGAAGTGTTACCATGAGGGCTGGTATTTTGGGATCTGTCGGTTATGCTGTCCACCATCGAAGCAGCAGGCGTGTTCAGAAACCCGTACTGCCATATTGTTGACAAAGGCGACTACTGACTTCTGCATGTGTCTTGTGGACTGTGAAGCGCACTAGCATGAAGAGACGGAAACCCGAAAGCTAAAACTTCGGCAAGACATGATGAGCCGGACCCGTCCAGGAGGTCTTGCAGAGGAGCCAGGACGGGCCGCACGGCATGCAGCTTCATCTAGCGCTGTTTCGACACAGCAGAAGCGAGACAGAGAGAGAGAGAGAGAGAGAGAGGTGTTTCTAGTGTTGTGACGTTGCTTTGTTTTTCCGGGGGGACAATCCAATGACCATAGAATTCAGTTGGATGCTCACACGGGGGAATCTTGTTCTGTTCATGCATTAACGTGAAGTTGTTCTCGCATCCCGTGGTGACATCGTGGTGTCCCACAAGCAGTGCGAAGGGGGAAGTCTTTCTAAGTAGCTATGTTTTGTTTTGTTTCGTCAACCCCACACAAAAGCACTGCTACCGAACTGCAGAAACACTTCTCACTCCGTCCGAAAGCCCCAATAACAATTGGGGGGGCCAACTGGCCGGGGGGTTTGACAGACCCCTCACGCCCTGGGGAAGAAGACAGAGAGGGAGAGAAGACGTTCTTGGATGCGGATGAGGGTCTTGGAGTTTCTTAGCGGCACCTTTGCTGCTGAGCATTGTGTCGCACACCTGTCACTTGGCCTGAACAACACTCTTACTACCGTTTCTTAGCAGACTGGGATGGGCCGTTGGCAACAGTGCAGCAGTCGCACATGAAGTTGGGACAGGTTGACGCAGACCATCGGATGTTTAGCAACGAATGTGGCACACAGCAATTCATCGAGCCGCCATTTCTTCGATGCCATACACCCCTCGTTGAACGCTGGTACCCGAAGACATGAGATCCACAGGAGAACCTCCAAGCGGCAGATGCCAGTCGCACGCTGTCCATGGAGAATGAAACTTGGCGGCATGGCTCGGGCCGGATGCAGGGTGTGTCAAGCTGAGGGTCAAAGATTCAGTGCAGCATTTCTTGCAGTTGAGGAGGGAAGAGGAGAGCAACAATGCTTTTGGATTTCTGCGTCTTCCGGTGACTGCCCCGGCTAGCGGCAGGAAGCTCTCCAGCAGGACTTGGCGCAGAGCAGGGAGGCGGGGGCAAGTAGGCAACCTTCCCACGATCTTCTCACGTGGGGTTCATGTTCTGCAGGTCTTTCGGTGTGTTGCAACGGCTGCCAGAAAAAGAGAGGGGCAATGCTGCGCTACTGATGAAACTCAGTTTCACGGTGCTCCGCTACACGCCTTGCGAGCCACGCCAGGCAAGCAAAGAGCTGCAATCACGACTCCAAGAGGCCCAGATGCCGTGCCAATTTCCCCGAACTAAGAAGAGAGGTGTCGATGTGGGCGGGGAATTTATGGTGGGCCCTACTAAGTTACTAGGTCTACGGCACAGAGACCCTGACATGCCGAGATGCCAACACGCCCTAACCTTCACCGAAGTCGAATGTGTTTCGGCGTACCTTAACCTACCAATTCTGCTTTCTTGTAGGGTCCCCAAAAAACAGAATTTAAGAACCTACAAAAAGCTATATAGGTTTTGGTAGTTTAAGTAGTTTAAGGATAAGTTTGCCGAACCAGCCCCTGACCTTCACTTCCACGCTGCACCTGCAGCATGAAGCCCGAAGGCAGAGCTACAGGTCGAGCAGCGCAGCCAGGTGCATTCTCGCGCTGTAGAAAGGTCATGGGATGAGCATTGGGGTGAATTGGCCAGTTAGTCTGCATGTCGCTTATCGAAGTACTGCAGCAACCCAGATGTTGCGGCAGAGGCCATAGCAGAGCTGGAGCAATTGCGTGTAGCAGATTCGACGGCCCTCCAGCGCTTGCAGGCCAGGCTTGCAGTGCGAGAGTCATCGATTAGTCCTTAATTTGGGGTCCTTAAAATAAGGATCCTGCTATTTAGGGTGCTATATTACGGTCCCCTATTTTTGGAAAGTCCTTGAGGGGCTTCGCGATGTAGACCATGCCTGTCCAGAAGTTTTTGTCACCGCTTGTCCACCTCGGAAGATGCCGCTTCAACCTCGCCCAAAATAGAGTAGGACAAGGGGTGCGAATGTGTTCGCTGGACCGTCTGAGGCATCCAATGTAGCTGTATGAAGCTTTCCACCCCTAAGAAGTGACGAAGCCGCTTCCGACGTTAGCTTTGACCTGTGGCGATATATAGACACACTGAACTGGATCCTGTCAGGGCGACTTGGCATCGATCCAGGAGACTGGGGCATCTCAGGCACGTGGAAGCGAAGTGAGAGCTTCGCTTTGGGGCTACATGGTAATGAATATGAATCCTTAGCCGCAAGCTGGCCCCATCTCATCTCGTTTCTTATGCTAGCAAGGAGATCAGACATAAAGTATGGCATACAGCCTAAGAGGAGTGGTCTCAGATCTTCAGCCTTGAAATATTGCAAATCTGAATGCCTTGGGAAATGCCCACTGCCCCGACGCATCGCACTCCCCGCTCAGAGCCTTTTTCGCGCAAGATCCAGAGTGAACTCGACTTCAATCAAACAGCCTGCAAGTGACTTTCCAACAGCCTGACGGCAACCTCCAGGCAGGACAACTGGAGTCGGCTCTCCGGGAGCGTGACGAGGCCCAACAGAAGCTGCAGGACAGATCTCCAAGAGTTGCATCAGGCAATGAGTTTGCTCGGGGCCAAAGCTTCACTGTCATCAGGCTGCTGTGCGTGCTGTAAGACTTCTCATACTGTACCAATATGGAGGGGTACAATACATGGCCGGCATTTCTGTGATTTAAGGACACGTCTTGATTCAGCAATATGCTAAAGCGTTACCGCTTCCAACATCATGCAGCCTTAGTAGTCAAGCGGGTGTGGTAATCTCTTTCATGGCGGCCGCAGCCACCGAGAACATACGATAATATAAGTAATCATATACCATAATTTACCATACTGTTAATACACGCTAGTATCCGAGCCTAAATTCCTAAAGCCTGTCGTCGTCGCGACCTGCGCCTGCAAGCCCCATATTCTGCAAGAATCCTAAATGATGACGCCCTCCAAACAACGAGCAATTCCTACATCAATCCTGTTTTGGAACCCCGTATCCTGCACTGTGAGTCCCTTAAAACCCTTAACCCCAACTTCACCATCTGAGCCTTCCTAGGAGCTCCTACAAAAAAGCCAGGACGGGCTGTGAAGTGACACGGCTCGATCCGTTCTCAATATTTACGCAGTCAGCGCAGGTCTGATTCGTTAGAACAGGGCTCGGAGATTGGGGTATTTAAGTTAAGATTGAACGGATACACAGATGCACAGGCGATATACAGAGGAGAGGGAAAGAGAGAGAGAGAGAGAAGGAGATGGGGGAGAGATGCCTACATCGAGCGACGCGCCACCTGACTCTTCACCTGATGCCTTGTATTATAGGCGATGTAGGAGTCGTTCCCTGGATCCTCATGACTGAGGGGCGTCCTGAGGCTTTGGGGGACTTCTTATAGGTCTACTGGGCAATCTCATGATCCAAGGGGCCACCACAAAGAAGCAGTGCCTGCGAGTAGCACAGGCGAGGGGGGCCTCAAGCACAGGAACCAGACGTAGCCGGAGACCTGCCAACTGAAGGTATTCGGAACGCAGTAGTAGGATGTAGTAGGTACCACATGGCAGTTGTTATGCAGGTGTCCGACCCTAGTATCGGCAGTGAATCCCACCCAAGTAGGAAACTTCCTGGCTGGGGAGTAGCCGCTGAAGAAAGGGGCAGAAGGAGGAGCTGAGCAAAACAGTGTGGTGCATGATGCTTGAGGTGTACTGCGCGTGGATTCTGTACGCGAAGCAGCAGCTCCTCAGCCTCCGTAGTTCACCATACCCCAGCAAGAACCCGACATCCAAGTACCAGTACCACTGCATAGCCTGTGTTTGGAGTGTCAATGGCGGTTGTGACGTTTACCTTCAGTCCTAACCGGTGTTGCTGTGAAAGGGGAGGCGAAACCAGTAGCTGAATGGGGCAAAAGTGCAGAGAGTGATTTCCGGGGCCTGGCTTAGTATGACCTACCCGTCACTTGCTGTTGTTTCTTTTCCCTCACTCTCTCCACGTCGGAGCAATAAGCCTAAGCCTAGACGTCTTTTTGTCTCCATTCGATCCATCAACAACATTGTGGGCGCGCACTCGTGCAGGGGTAGGAGGGATCCTCCCCCAAAAGGCCCGCAGAGAGAGAGAGTGAGAGAGATAGAGCGAAGGAAGGGGGGAGATTGATTCCTTTGAAGCAGCCTCGAACGCTATACAAACTCTGCAGGAGACCGATCAAGTCGCCGATGCAAGCCGCACGCTTTCCACGGAGAATGAAGCTTGGCTGCAGCACAGACTGGGCCACGCATGCCGTTCGACACACCAGTCCACTCCATGTTCTGAGAGGTTTGTGCAGAAAAGACAGAGGAAGCAAGTTTCTGTGCCAAGACGTTGTGTCAGGAAAATCTCCGACAAGAGCTGGTGCAGAGCAAGCAGGCGGGGTACTGAGGGCCCGCAGTGTCTAGATGTTGGTGACGAAGTTGCTTCAATCGCCTTTTAAACTCAGTGTTTGACCTATTTGGCCGTTTGCTGCTGGGGTTGAAGCAACGGACACAGATTCTGCTCTTGTGGACCGTGGTCGAAGAATGTTGGAGCCGATTTGCTCCTCCGCTCTCTTGGATTGTGCGGTGGAAATACACCGAGACTCTGCACATAATATGGCGGGTCCATGAGTTTGGAGCAGGCATGCCTTCAAACATGGGGTCATGCCACTGGACTCGTTGACATTATTACATGCGGGTATATCTTCAGAGCCGTCTGCCGGACAGCTTCTTGACAGAGTTTTGCTCCCAGCCACCCCCGAGACCCGTGAAGATAGGAGCACTTTGGCCCGGAACAGCTCCAATGCAACCCATGGCAGGGAGTAAGAGTCAGGTAAGTAGCCGCCTGTTCGAAATGGGATAGACCCCTATCTGATAGGGGTCTATATGAAAAGGCACAGACCCCTACATATGGTAGGCGGCTACTTACCTGGCCTATCTTCATGGCAGGCAACCACGGAGGCAGAGGCACGGCTCCAAGAGGCCCAGAGTATGCACTGGAGCAGCGTCGAAGCGACCCGACACTCCTGACAGAGCTCCGGTTCCATAGATTCGATCGATTCGAAGACCCTAAAAGCAATTGGATGCGAAAGAGCTCGTCGAGTCATTCGGCAGAGAGCCACCAAAGCAGCACTCGAGTTTACACAAAGTGAGCCCATGCAGGTAACGCAGCAGCTCCATCAGTTTGGCCAGGCGCAAACTCGCGGTGTAGAAAGACAATGGGATGGAGACGCGAGGGTTCTGACGTTTCCACTTGAGTCGCGCAGTTGTGGGGTCTCCGTGGCGCCGTCTCGCTTGCCAATCTTGATGCCGACGGTTGCCCCAAATGCACCAGCGGCCACCAGCGCGAGGCAAACCCTGAACTACCCGAAATTACCCTGCTGCGCGGGTCTCGTCCTGGCAATGTGCGAGGCAAAGCACTCTAAACCCTACACCCCATGCTCAAAGCCCTACAGCACCACACCCTCAATACCCGAAACCTTTTATAAACCCTACAACCTAAACCTCAAGTCTGTGAATCAGGCGATCACGCACTTCCAGAGTCAGCATCAAGCAGATGCCGCCACAATTCAGCGACTCCAGGCAATTTCTTGTTTTCATATCGGGTCCTGAATAATTAGAAGAGGTTACCTGTGCTGGGTCCGAAAGCGGGAACGCGTGCCAGAGCTTCCTGATAGAGGCGACGGCCAGTTTTTTGGGGGTGCAGTTGTGTCATACATGGAGAGCTTTGTGCAGAGCTGCTGTAAGAAGTGAAGTCGACAGCATCTTGTTGATGTTGACCTTTGGCTTGAGGCGTTTTTCGAAAGAGGGGGGGATGGATGGCACATGCGATATTGGTGGATCCCAAGCACTGCATAGTCACATTCCACGAACACGACGAATGGAAACCCTTCACAGGCTGAAAGTCCCACCAAAGAGCTGCTAGGCACCCAGGAAGCCCAAGCCGTCCTCAAACGAAGAGAAACTAGAATAATTACTGTATGCCAGAATAAAATATACTGTCATATCCTCAAACTAAGACACTAGTATGCCAAAATATACTGTCATATACTAAATATACTAACCCTCATCGATGGGTCTTGTCAGGGCGACTTGGCATCGACCCAGGAAGCTGGAGCCACCCAGGCGCCTGAAGCAAGCGACTTGCGCCGCGGGGCCTTGAACCTAGTACAGGGGTCAACAACCAATGCTATTTTTGGGGGGTATAGCATAATCTACGGGGTCTTGGGGGTGGGGGGGGGTATAGCATAATCTACCCGGTCTACCCCAAAGCCCTATTCTAATCATTAAGGCCCATATATTGAGCCCTCTATGCACATCATCTCCTAAGCGCTGGCCTGCAAGCATCGCCTTGTCCTGTCTCTGAATCTTGCTACTGGCAGTACCAGCTAAGAGGGGGGTTAGGGTTTAGGGGTGATCGACAGAGATCTGCGGGCAGAAAGTCAGGGAGGAGTACAATATGCATCGGGTACTGCCGGCAGCCCAGACATCTAATGGTAAGAAGGCTCTTGGAACTTCCCCGGCAGATCAACATCAGAAGGGATCTTTTTGTTACCTTTAGCACCAGAGGTTACCACTGCTAACACTAATAATGCGATTGCAATCAGTGATTTGGTTTTGACAGCAGCGAAGCGCAGGCAGGGCAGCTGGAGTTGGCGCTTCGGGAGCGGAACGATGCCAACCAGAGGCTGCAGGACGGAACGGTTCCGGTGTCATGGACGGGCTTTGCAGACTTTAGAGTTTGTGGTCGTAGTGGGATTTGGCCTAGGGTGCAGGAGGCCGAAGATCCGGGATATGCTTGCATAGCATCGAGCAAACAGGGTTCATTAGCCCTTCCAGTCCATAGCAAGTCTCCACAACGGGAGGCTTTGAATAAATATTTGCCAACCGGGAGAGGTTCAGAGAATGCCGCCCAAGCAACTGCCTGCAGTTGCAGGAGTCATAGTCGGCTAGGCGCATGGCAGAACCGAGAGAATTGGAATCGGGCAGAAGCAACCAGACGACTGCGCCAGCTTATGGATGTCAATGCCGGTGTTGCGAAGGTCTCTTTACAGACGCCTGAAAGCTTTTGTCTGGCTGTCAACTTTCCAGGAGGTCTTGCAGAGGAGCCAGGACTGGCTGCACGTCATGCTTTGTCTCATCCTTTCCAGGGCTGGCAAGGGAAGAGACAGGGGCCAGCAGATGAACTTAGTTTACTTATACTTGCCTTGGTATACCCGGAGTTCGTCCGAACTAGTTTTGCAGCCAACTGTGCAGGAGACCTCCCAAGTTGCACATGCCGGCTCAACGGAGAACGCAGCTTGACGGCTTCAGTTTAAGGTTTTGGGGTTGTGCCAATGCTGTGCTGAGCTGCAGGAAAGGCTCCGGCAGGAATTGGCACAGAGCAGGGAGGCTGGGCGTGTAGGGCATCTGTTCCATACCAGTGCTTGTACCGATTTCACGGCTGTTTGCCGTTAGCCCTCTGATGCTGTAGCTTTTCTGAGCTACTTGAGCATAGCCAAGCTGAAGTACTATCGTTACTCTCGGTTGACTAGCTCTCGCAGCGCTTCGGAGTGTTCGCTAGGAAGCGGATGTTGGCTGCATCAAGCACTCTTTTCGAGCTTCATCGTTTGGACTGCAAGTCTTCGCGACACGTTTCTAGCATGACCGTGGGTTCCGCAGTGTGTACCCACATGTAGCAAAGTCATGGTGGCATCGTGTTGTTGAGAGTCCACGATTCACCTGTTGAAATATCTTGCAGCACAGACTAATGCTTTTTGCTCAATCCCATATGCAAATGTGCTCTTGTGGTGAGCCCCCTATCAAAAGACCACCAAAAGCTCCGACGAGGGCCCAACATCTCTCGGTGTCGACTTGCCCTGGCTCCAAGATTTGTCTTCGGTATGTCACTACGATCACATGGGACACAATCAGAACGGGTTTCATGTTCATAATGTTACAGTATCATATGTTTATAACGTTATAGTACAATAATGGTATACTTCTCCAGGTTATTGAAACCCCTCTTACTACCGCCACTGCTGTCACCAACGCGACACCACCCGCGGCCACGATGACGATGTTGAGTCACAACCAATTTGCACGCATGTTTTGCCACAGTTTGTACAGTGCTGAGTACTGCCCAACTGGAGAAGGAGCTGATGCGGTGCGTGGCAAAGCTGCAAGATGCACCTTTGGCTTGTACGGCCCAGGCTTTGAAGCACTTCGGCAATTCCGGCAGGTTGAGGCGCAGGAGTAGCGAGGATGTTTCTGAAGACAGCCGGCCGCACATGCTAAGTTAAACGTGCTCAAGGCAGTAAGTTAAGTTAAGTTAAGTTAAGTTAAGTAAAGTAAAGCAAAGTAAGTAAGTAAGTAAGTAAGTAAGTAAGTAAGTAAGTAAGTAAGTAAGTACATATATATATATACACATACATGTATATATATATACAATACATATAATATGAATATGAATATATACATGTTTATATATATATATATCTGTATCCATATGTGTCTCTATGTATATATACATATATATATATATACACACACATTTGTGTGTGTATACCTTTGTATATTCTTCGCCCGACCCAGGCCAGACCGAATCAAACCCGACGAGACGCCCGAAGCTAAATCCGTCCCCCCGGCCCCCAACCCAAAGCCCGACACTGCAAAGACGAAGCGTCAATGCTAGCCTTGGCACGAAACTAGACTTCAGGGAGAACGCTTGCAGCTCGAAATCCGGCGGTTGCTGCCCTTTGAAGAGGCTCCATGAAGCAGACTTGTAAAGGGATGTGTACAAGCAGATGGATACAGTGAAGCTGTGCTTCTGTTTCTGGGGAGCGGGCTTACGGTTTCCAGGTTTCCTTCGGGTGAGCTGGACGGAAATCTGGAATAGTAGCCGCATGTCAATGGAGAGCGAAGCCAGCAGAATTGAGCGTGTTGCACCACCGGCATCGCAGACGGGCTAGTGCTAGCTGCGAGGAAGATGAGGAAGTAGTATTGATCCTGATTCATAGTTGTATAGTATCGCCATCATTGTCATTACTGGTGCTAGCCAGCTGCTGCCGTGCCGTTTTGGTCTCCGGCACGTTGCAACCTTCCCAGTCAGATATTGAGACCGGGGGAACTGCAGGAAGCGCACTTCTTCATTTCCCCCCCAAGGCCTCAGCCAAGAGGAATCCAGAAGTCCATATCTGCAGGCAAGCAAAGAGCTGGAGACGCGGCTCAGAGAGGCCCGGAATACGTGAGAAGGATTGCTTGCTAGGAACAGCAAGTCACAGCCACACCATGAGCTTACTCGGAGCTTGCGAGCAGGAACGAACTCAAAATGTGCTTCAGGCTACCAGTTGTTTGGTCAAGTTTCCAACTTTGCCGCTTCCTTTTGTCAAACTAGATAGTCAGTCGCAGCTTCAAGCCACGATGGGTTGCTTTTCGTGCTTACCAGCTTGGGGCCAAAAAATGTGTATTTAAGTACACCAAAACACCGGTGCCCTTCCCGAGGGCCGATCTTGCTGTTTCCTGCATCCCTGAGACGTCCGGCAACAAGGAAAGATCCTAAACGGGATACGGTTATATGCACATGTGTATGTATATATATATATGTATGTATGTATGTATGTATGTGTATATATATATATACATATGTATATACATATGGGTTGCCAAAGTATCGCCTTTTGAAACAGGGGTTACTAGACGGGATGGGTTTCTACATGGAGGCGGAGCTGCAGCTCGAGCAGCGGAGCCAGGCGGGCCTTTCATGGGACGGGACGTAAGGGGTGTTTGATATAATATAGTAACTACTTGGTATATGCTGCTAGCTATCTATCTATCTATAATCTATCTATCTACCTACCTATCTATCCTTCGTTCTTTCTATCTTTCTATCGGTGTGTATACATACATACATACATACATATGTATGTATGTATGTATGTATGTATGTATGTATGTATGTGTGTATGTGTGTATGTGTGTATACCGTACATGTATTCAGTGAAGCGATACTATGCGGCACAGTACGCATAACGTAAGCATTGTCAATCCTATGTGCAGTATGCACAGTAATTGCCTATAGATGGTACACATAATGTAGAGCATACGTTAGGCATTATATCGTGTGCAGTCAGCGTTCGGGAGAGTCTTCAGTCCACCCGTTGTTCGCGTGAGTTTCTGTGGCCTACATGGCCACCGGTTCTTGCTACTGGGCAATGCCGGGCAGGTGCGTGTCCTGCCTAATTGCATGAAGTCAGCCGTGGCTGGGGGTCTTCTTTGTCGTTTTTAATTTTCGTCGCGCGCCAACTTTGCGTCTATGGTTGGTCCGACAAGGCGATGACAGAGCTCCAGCGCCAGCATGCAGCCGACGCCGCTTCAATCCAGCGCCTCCAGGCCTTTTCACTTTGCATGTGATCCGGTTTATTTTCTGCAGCTCCTTTTTTGCAGAAGGCGGGTTGAAGTCGAAGGCGGTGGTGGCAGGATATAGGAGTGAGAAGGAGCGTCATAGTGAAGGTGACAAGATAGTAGCAGCAGGCGTAATTACTTCAGCTGAGAGAAAACAATTGCAATAAACACCCTAACAGATGAAGAAATCATCGAAGGTGCAGCATCATAGCAACAGAAAACACAGACCAGGATATTCAGCAATGATAGGTGATCGGTGCCTGGTTCTCTGCGCACTTGAAAATCTAATTTTAACCTTCAATGCCGACTCCTTTCCGGTATGAGCAAAGCAGCGGACCCGATAGAGTTTGGCAGGGCGACCTCTTGTCGATCCAGGAGACAGGAGAGTCCCAGGCGCCTCAAAGGTTGACGCTTCGATCCTGTTTCTATCCATTCCACTCTACGCAACTGAGTAAGTTCTACCATAATACATACTCGTCTCGTCCCTGCGCTCGGTTCTACTACTGGTAGCTCGATTCCATTCTATACTGTTCTGTTCTGCTTTACTCTTCATGCTGTGCTAGTCTTCTTTTGTGTATGAAGCCATGTTGAAATTTGACTGGCATCGTAATGGTTTAGCAGGGCGTAGGGCTAATAGGCTTCAAGAACAAATCGTATGACTCTGAACATGCGGTTTGGAGGTCTCGCCGTGCCGAGAAGTTTCGGCCAAACCCCGATGCTGAATTCCTTACACTCAAGAACAAGACCGAATAGGATGCAACATGATGTGGCCGGACCTTTGTGCGGCAGAGCACTTGGAAAAGTATGATGTTGATTGCGGCCTGATGCCTAAGGCAGTATGACCCAACATATGTCGAAGAGGCTTCCACGCCAGCACTTCGAAAACCTACGGAGTTTGCAAGTTTCATTCTGAGGCATGCACAGCAATAGGATTTCCTGTCTGGTTTTGTTGGTGCATCGGGGTCATTTTTGCAGACATAGAAAGACTGCCCAGGCAGGACGGCTAGAGTCGGCACTTCTGGAGCGCAACAAAGAGTGCGCGACACTGCGCCGGGAGCGTAACGAGGCCCAACAGAAGCTCCAGGACGAGTCGGGTTACCTTGGGGCGGTCCTTTAGACCTTTAAGGGACCTCAAAATAAGGACATCTGATCTGTCTTCATCTTCTTGGTAGCTGTCTTTGAAAGCCGGGCGTCGATGGAAAGTACCCCTCAACTTGCCTGAGCCTTCCAGGAGGTCTTGCAGAGGAGCCAGGACCGCTTGGGCCGATGTCGCCACAGCCAGACTGATCCCTCAACACGGGCTTTTGAATTCTGTTTCAACCCCGTTTCCCTCACCTCTTTGCCGACTTCTGATCTGTAGGAGAACCTCCAAGTGGCAGATGCCGGCCGGGCACTTTCCACTGAAAATGAAGCTTGGCTGCGAGAGCCCAGTGCAGAGTGCATGAGCGTTTCAAGCTTCCTCACTTGTGAAGATGGCGCTCAAGTTTCATGGATCCGGACATATACTTTCAACCCGAAACCCCGAGCCCTCTCGGAGGGGTGACATGGCATCATGAGACCATGTCAGGAGCGGCTCCAGCAGGAGTTGGCGCAGAGCCGGGAGGCCGGGCTCTTTCTGAAACCTGCCGGGGGGCCTGGCGCAAGGATACATCCCCCCTTCAAAACCCTGCAAAACATCGAAATCTCTGGGTTTTGCTTCCGAGCCAGGAAGGACAAAGGAAGTAGAAGAACCCCGCATTGCTCTGATGTACGAGTAGCGAGAATCATCCCCGTTCTGAGGCCAGTGCACATTCCCAACCTTGAGCCCATATCATTTCAATGCTGCACCCTTGCCACCACCGTTGCCGACATGATCACCAATACTGCTGTCAACACCACCAGCAAGAACAACTCTTGCAATTCTAGCAGCAGCTATTCGCAGCAGCCTTTCAGCAACAACATTGCGGGTGCAGCAATTTCAGTAAATAAACATTGGTCGTCCTCCGCCTCCTCCTCCTCCCACTGCTACTAGGACGACGACTACCGCTGCTGTTGCCACCACCACTTTGACCACACTGCATTTTGCGGTACTGTTAGTAGCTACTATTTCCAACAAGACCCCCCCATGAAGCATGTCAGTCGCACTGCCGACCGAAACGGCATCCTTATCCCGTAGAGGCAGAGGGTCTGATCGGTGTGAGGGCGGTAGCTGTCAGTGTCATTAGATTACTGGGCAGTGACAAAGCGAGTGACGACGAATGTCCAGCGTCAGCAACAACACCACCCAGCGTTCCCGGACAACAACACGGCGGCAATCGCTGCAGTCTTCAAGGTGAACCTGACGCAAGCACTATCTTCCCTAGCTTTGGCATGCCCGTTCCCACCAGCAGAAGTTTGATGCCCAACTACCCGAAACAGGGGAGGTTTCGGGAAGTAGTAAGGGGACCCGAAGCTTAGTATCCGGGATCTCTAGATTCCCCATAGATACCAAGCAATCCCGATCTACCTCAGAGCAGGAGCTGAAATCCTTGAACAGCGTGGTGGAGCGGTGCGTTGCAAAGATGGAAGCTGCATCTCGCCGGGTCATTCATTGACTTTCCGCTGTATCAGGAACAACGCCAGAGCCAAGTTGTCCAATAATCCCTATGCCTATAATAGGATTGGTGCGTTTAGGAACTGGGCTTGGCTGTCGCCTCAGGGACTCTTGGGTATTCGGGTTCAGCCAAGGTTTGCGAACTTGAGGCATGGAAGAAGCTTTTTTGGCCTGGTGCAGGTTTGATCGGACACGCCCAGGAAGACAATACCTGGCTTGTGATTACAGCTATGTTCCTCATTAGGGTTCCTTCATGTAACATAATGCGCCCCAGAACCCGATTCTGACTATAAAAACCATTGAATGCCCTTAGATTAGCTGGCTCCTACCGTGGAGAATCATGCCCTCACTCGCCAGGAGATGCCCTACCGGAGGGCTTAACCGCCTTAATGCTTTCCGCCACAAGCCAATGATAGCTGCTTAACTTAACTTCTGCACCCCTCTCCGAGTCCCAGCGAGACATCTCTCCATGTCTAGAACATGTGAGTTTAAGCATCTCAGCCTATCAGGAGAGTCGTGAACGTCCATTCCTCGTGGACAAGCGCATGGTCACACAAATGCTTGCAGCCTATTTGGAGCAGCGGGAGAATCCGGGCCCGCAGCTGGAGACGCTTGGGCAGCAAGGGTGATGCCACGCATGCGCAGCTCAGGATTTCTCTGCCGTCTGTCGTCGTTCCTGAGTGTCTGATGTGCCTGTTCCCGTCCGAGAAAGAGGGCCCGGAGGTCTTGAAAACAGGGCCTTTTCCGCCAAGGCGGAGCGACAGAACGGGTAGTACTCTGATGCACCATTGTGTCTTAATTCCCCGGGTGGACCTGGATCCCAGGCTCCGTCTTTCTTGCGGGAAACGCCGAGCTGCTCTCTCACAGTAAACCCCCTGAAAGTCTTTCAAGATCACAGGGGCAAGTGGGTGCTACAAGAGGAGGCGAGTTCTTTCAGACCAGTGGGAGCTTGACCAGTTTGTAATGCCCGCTTCGGAGACTTCTGTTTCCTTATGTCTTATGCCGATCAATGTCACAACTAAGCCCAGATGTCCTGCTGCCCAGGATTCTGAACAAGATGGCTGACCTCCTCGGCTTCACCTCAGCTGAACGCGAGCAGGCTTCGGAAGCAGGGTTCGTGCTGGGTTTTATGGACTTGTCGTGCTGGTTGTACTCGCGAAGATGGAGTGTCATTAAATGATGGTCTTGCTAACGCTCTTGGGTGATATGTGCGCGGTAGCCCTGATGAGTGGAGTGGGATGCCGCTGCTGTGCCGCACATACGAGAAATTCTGACCGATGTTGTGTATCATCTCTGCCACCTTGACCGGGACCCTAATCCCAATGATTCGTTTCATGTCGAGGCGTTGTTGTGAAGACTCAGGGGCTTGCTTCGCGCGTTTAAAGGGGCGCGATGGTCAACTCTGACTTGGGAATGGTAGTCTCAGAAACAAGCAACGCTTAATACAAACACTGTGTAGTAGGACCCTTATGGAAACTGCACTCACAAAAAACACGCATAAACCACATGGAAACCTACAAAATCCCTACACCAGAACTGGCAGCCCGGCAATCCAGGCCCCAAGGACCCCAGTCATCGGAGGTTTCATGTTGTTCGGGCCAGTTCCGGGGTTTAGGGTTGTGTGAAATGCTGGCAGACGTTCGAAAAGCAGCTCCAAGCCCCTATAAAGCCCCAAAGCTGAGGGTTATCAGATGTGTGCTTGAATCTCCTGCCTGCTTTTTTGCAAAGGCGCAGAATCTGGAAAACCACCTTCCAGATGAAAGCTTTACGTCCCGTGCACGGAAAACACATGAGATGGACGCCGAAGGAAGCAAATAGTAAGGGTAAGAAAAAGGAGAAGAGTTGCATGTAGTAATAACGACATCATATAGAAGGATAGTCTCGACAGGTACGAATTTTCATAACAGTAGGCTGTTATAATGAATAGAATGAATGTCTCAATTACTGAGACTATTGATGTTGATTGCAGATCTGAAAGCCCAACCAACTGCCAACATGCCAGGTCGGCTTGTCACAGAAGCGGAAGACACCGCTGCAGATGCAGGAACCACAAGGTGTGCCATGTTTACAAGTCTGGGTTTAGCGTTCAGGGTTTGGCTGTTTTTGAAGGTCTGGATGCTGTCACAAGTGCTCTCTGCGGGCTGCCAGGTCATGTGTGCAGCGCGGTGTTTGTGTTTACCACGGTAGGGGTGCAGTAGGGAGTCGGGTGTAATAACCTACAGAGTCTGGGCTCAAAACATGCCTGACTAATGACCTACGGCCCAGAAGTTTACAAGGCACTATTGAGTAGCGAGTCGGAGTACATGTCCCCGTAAAGTGCCCATATAATCAAACTATAACATACCTTTCAAAACCCTGGGCTGCTTGTAGACATTACAAGGCCATATATATATAATACTATATATTTTAGATAATACTATATATATATATAACATATATATATATACAATATATATATATATAGATATTAGAAACCCTGATAGTGCCTAGTAAACCTTCGAGCGGCTCGTTTAGGAAGCCTTCAAGGAACCCGATTCGCAGGAGAAACCCTGCCCTAACCCGTGAGTATACGGACCCTGAACCCGAAACCCTGACGCCCTAAACCCTTAAGGCCTTAAGCCCCATGCTTTATGAACCCTACAAGCCCTAAAACCCGACAAGCCCCATTAACACTAAAAGCCCTAAGCCCCAAACCCGTGTGGATGCCTTCTGCTGTGCAGATTCTCGAGCTAGACCCTAGCAGACGGAAAAAGGCCCTCAAAAAAAAAGAACCGTGTGGATCCTTGCCTGCTATGTGCGAGAGTGAGAGTCGAAACCCGACAGCTGGAGGCAAAACACTCTGAACAGAACTTTAGACAGTCCGAAACCCTAAACCCCTAAACCCCTGAACCCCCAAACCCCCTAAACCCTAAACCCTGAAGCGTTACCTCGCCTAGGTAAGTCCGAGAGTCAGTGCTGAAACCCTAACGTGTTTGTAGGGCTCTGAGCCAGGCCTCGCGGACCTGACCGACCGCTTTGTCGATTTTCTGATGGAGGAGTCGGAAGCCGGCTGAAGAAGGGCCATGAAGCCTTCCTCTAAGGGGCTGTACTAGAAAAATCTAGTCCTAGTACCAGGGGTTCAAGATAAGGGCACTAAGAAGCCAGTCATGGCCCTTCGGTCCGGCTCAGATATCCGTTTTAGCGATGCAGTTGAAGCAGAAACTAAGCTTCCTGAAAGCGTTGAAATAGCAAAATGCAGAGAGCCTTAGCAATCGTGATGCAGGCTGTTGTCTCTGTCCTTCACGAAGCATCGCCGTAGCCAACGAGATGTAAAATCTATATATACCGACCACAGCTCGCTGGTGAAAAAGAAGATGCAAGCTGTGCAGCATTCTGTTCACATCATGTACGTAGTATATGCGCGTACAACCCCGAGCCTCGGAAGCGGACCTCTTCCAAGGTCTGTTCTTTTTAGCGATAGAAGACATGCATAATGACTTCATGTTCGTTGCTCTGCACTCCTTTACTGATTTACGTTACTGTGTTGTAATTAGTGTACGACTAGACGGCATGCGATACCCGTGACGATTTCGGTGCTGCAGCTCTTGCAAAGCCCGTTCCTGCAAATTGGGTCCTGGGTGTGCATCAGTGCTTGAAGCTGCTTCCCGCAGGCACACGCCGTAGCTGGACAAGGCTCCCTGCTGATGAAACTGAAAAGCACGGAGGGTTGAGAGCTCAACAGGGGTGAGGGTGTTCGATGCCAGCTCTGAGTCCTCAAGAGTTTGAATCTATTTAGAAGGTGTATAAGCTTACAAGCCCTTCAGGTTGGCCTCCCAAGGTGTCTATAAATTTCAACGCGACCGTGTCGAGACCTTTTTCTGTCCAAGTCCGCAGGCCTTGAAACCCCGAGACGACACCTCGCGGCGGATGAGAGGCCAGTTGTTGGCACATTCTGAGCTTCTTCCGTTCCATGTCAGGCTACCGTTAGCAATCTACGATTACATGTGTATGTATGTATGTATATATATATAGATAGATAGATAGATAGATAGATAGATAGATAGTCTTGCAAAAAAGGCCGGACCGATGGAGCAGAACAGTTAATGCGCTGTTCACGGCCGGTGGTCCTTTGAAGCTAGCTGCTGCATCCCTGGAGCGGCACACTGAATCGGCATTATGTTCAATCTTGGGCTTCTGCAGTCTTCCTCGAAAAGGGCTTCCGCAACTTCCAGAACCTTTCCGATCAGAGGCAGCAGTTTGGTTGCGTTTCAGGCGACAGTTGGAGATGGATTGTCGCGTGCACCTCCTGACAAGTTCTGGGCCTCAGGATGTTGTTCAGCTCCTTTCGTACACTGCAACTGTGTAGATCTCGGGAGTGTCAGAAAAGCCATGGTGCTTTGTGGGGGCACAGGGGTGAGGGGTTTTATTGTATCTTGTTCCCTGGTAGCTGTCGAAAACTCTCACACAAGGCTTGGGGGGCACCCGAGTGCACGTCATGCTCTTGGCTGTCGACACGCAGAAGATCTCTAGAGGCATTAAGTTAGCAATAATGATAAGAGGAATAACGATTAGAACAGGGTTTGGGAGCATATTATGCTAGAGCTTTGTTGTTGTTCTGGCTGGAAAGGATCCAAAGCGATCCTAGATTTCGCACGATCGGAGACTTCACAACCCACCGTTGCGAATATCCTGACCATGCAAGCAAACACGCCGCAAACCCCTCGCCAGAGCTCTTTGCACCCTATCCAGACTCAGGGCAACCAATCCGCGGCTCCTAGTCCTAGACCTAGACCCCTTGTAGCAGCCCGTGTATCAACCCTACAACCCTTCTGTCCCTTGTCGCACCTTACCTGAACGGCCTTACAACGGAGACCAAACCACCCATGCCAGCGCGTTGCCTTCTGCCATGGCTTTGGCCCGGCAGCCCCGGGCCAAACTCGGGCCTTTCGGGTGCGGGAGTCTGAGCCTTACTCGAGCCATATGGGTAGTTCGCTAAATTAGGGCCACTAGGGTCCCCTTTTTTAGGAGCCCCTTAAAGGGAACTATAATCCTAAAGGGTTTCTATAGGAGGGGTACCAAAATAGTGCGGCACCCTTATAGAAAAGGACCCTCAAAGTGGCACTAATTCAGAGAACTACGCATAGAATGTAGGCCCGGAAGAAGTAATAATAATTACCTCTTGTGCCTAACCCTTGCTGGGTGCAATATACCCACAGACCTTGTTCGAATTATTGGGGTACTTATTCATTTATGAGGGGAGTTTCGCAAAGCTAGAGGTACCTGTGAGGTGCCTGTCTTACTTAGGTGTCCTCATGAAAGGGATCCTGTGGAGATCCTATTGTTAAACTCTTTGGGGTTTACGTTGCAGTGCCCTATAGTCTTCTCTGGAGCTCTCATAACGCGGGTTGGGGAGATCTGTATCTGGTGAGCTGTCCCATTAGGGTGGCCCATGAACCAGAAGAACCATCTAAAGGGTTTGTGGATATAATATACTATAATATACCATAATATATACCATATAATATACCATAATGTACTATAATGTACCATAATGTACTATATTATACCATTAATATACCATAATATACCATAATATACCATAATATACTATAATATACTATAATATACTATAGTAGACCATAATAAGTTAGCATGGAGCTTGTGGAACAGCGAGGTCGAGATGGCGGCGGAGTGCGCCAGTCTTCCATTACTGGCATCCGCAATGCCATGCTGGCAGTGCCGACGGCCGAGCTTTTAGGGTTTAGGGTTTAGGGTTTAGGGTTTAAAGAGTCTCTGGTTCTTAGTAGGGAATGGGGGAATGGATCCCCATGATAGTCCCTTAAGGTCCCCTATAGTAGTCCCAATAACCCATTCCCCCATTCCCTCCTAAGAACCAGAGAGAAGAGTCTTGGGGGGGTGGCTGTCGGTCTGCTCGCATGCATGCTAGCTATACAGGTCGCGCCTGCACGACCTCCTGATGGCCGTTTTTTGAAAGGAAGTCTTTCCCAAAGCAGTCTCCTCTCCTCATGCTTGAGCGCCCTTTCCGGGCAGCGGGTGCTGTTAACTTCCGTAACTTCCGCATACGGAGGTTTCAGAAATGAGGGTTTCGTGATGATACGGGGCCCTTTGAATAAGTATCCGATGATTTAGTGTGTGAATCATATCAGTGTCCCCTCCGGTTTGAAACTCTCCTAGAGACTGAACCTCTGAACCTCCTTTGCATTGTTTCTCTGCAGGGCTGAGAGTTCTTCCTCAGATTGTCCCAGCTCTTAGGGTTCATAAGGCTTTCCTGGTTGTTTAGGGTTTAGGGCTGCCCTGGCTCTATTAAAAGGCATCGTGGCGGAAATTCTGCTCGAAAGCATGGTGTAAAACGGGCAAAACCGCCGCGTTCAACCCAGCCATCCCTGCAGTCCAGGCTACGGGAGGCGGCTTTGCAGACGGTCTCAGAGATCGTCGACTGCAGATGAGTTTTCTTGCGTCTGTGAGGTGGGCAGATTGGGGTTTTCTATACCGGTCGCAGAGGCTCCTGTCGTGCCGATGGTCCTTGAGGTTTCTCATCCCTAAACCCAAACCCGCTGATACCCTAAACTCCGTCTGAGCTATCCGATGCAGGCGCCCGCGCATGGAAAGGGACAAGGGGGTGTGCTCCGACTGTACAACTTCGTTTCCACAAGTACGAACCGCACCGCAGGGGTGTCAGGCAAAGGCTTTGAAACAGCGCCCGGAATCCCTTGCTACTGCGATGGGTGTCAGGCAGCTGGGAATAACATTGGACTTTGCAGGCCGCCCACGGTCTGAATCTGAGGATCTTACTAGAGCGCCGGCGCCACCACATCCGAGGGGCCCTAAGTTGCTGGCATCAAAACGCATCTGGACAGCATTTCTGGTGACGTATTGAAGTAGGGCTCAAGACTGGGTTCGGTTTCTTCATAGGTTGCTAGATGTTGCGGGGATCAGGTGTTGTCCAAGCAGAGGGATGGTCTGCAATTTTGGGATTCGGTTCTTGAGCTCTTGAAGAAAGCTCCGAGCGACGAGGCTCATATCTTGGGGAGTTTCTCTTGGGATGATGAAACGTAAAAAACTTAATTTGGCCCGTATCGCGCATGATATCGACCAAGCCTGTGCTGTAGGCTGCGGTGCCTCACGGCAGATAGCATGAATCTTTGCAGGGCTTGCAAGGACCTTTATACATACTGAAGGCTTGATCTTTCATTATGGCCGTATGAATTCCGGGGTTCTTCCGGAGCACAGGCAGTGCATACGTTTCACACAACAACATGCTTGCGTCATGCGGATCGCCTGCTACCAAGCTTACTAAGGCGAGGCGGCGCCAGCTGCAGCGCGAACATGACAAGGCGGTTGTGGTGGCAGTGGAATCAAGGGAAAGGCCAGGCCGAGCCCTCGACACCCTGAACCCCTAAGCCCTCAAAACTGAACCCTGTGATCTTGACTTCGATGCTTCGACCGGGGACGGGGCTTTAAGACTCGAGGTTCGACTTGTGCAGGTCGGTGAGATGGCTACCTCAGGAGGTCTATGTCTAAACACTCAGTGCAGAGAGAGCGAGAGAGAGAAGCACTTAGTAAGTGTATCTCGTCATGGTCATGGTCCTTATATATTTTAATTCGTTCATATAGCCGGCAGCCGAGCCCAAAGCCGTACTGTATACAGTATCCTCTCATAGTCCCTATATGTAAATTAGAGGATCGACCCCCCAAGCCTCATTGAAGTCATTAATTAAATCAAGCCACCCAAAAACAACGAGGATTGGAGTTTACCAAAGGTAGCCCGACTCTGCCGACAATTTGCCGTTTCCAAGCTCGAGTAGGTTGCCAGAAGATTTTAGATATGAGGACCTCGCACCTTTGACTGAAAGCTGGGCAAAAGGGGCGGGGTTTTAGGGGCGCTAGGGTGTTGGCGACAAGGTAATATATATATATATATGCAGTAGTCAAGGCGTAGAGACTCGTGGGCAGGGGGCCTCTAGGCTCAGAGTCGCTTCTTCCGACCTTGCCTCATCTAAGAGATGTTTGGTTGCATGCGAGACGTCCAAGATCCCAGACGGTGTTGCATAAAGCATGTGTGTTTTACCACTAAACCAGCAGAAGAATAAACAAGCAAGTCTAACTGCACGCACACACACACACACACGCATTATCCGTTCACCTTGGCCTCTCTTTGCCTCCACCCTCCTTCTGTTCTTGTACTGGGCAGGGGCTTTGAGCGCCATGCATCTCCGCATGCTCCAGATGTAGTTGCAAGTCACGAGGCTCCGGAAGCAGCAATCCGATGAGGAAGCGCTGACGCGCCAGCGATGGAAGCAGGAGCGCGAGGCAGAAGCGGGCGGAAGCAGTCTCAAAGCCTCCGCATTGCAATGAGTCGAAGTGGAAAGTTGAGATATTCGTCAGGCTTCAACTTAGTGGACAGAGAAAGAGTTCAGCTCAAGTGGAATGCCACCAGGTTCTCATCAAACAGATGGGGCCAGGATCTCGGCCGGGCAAGCGTCGGCTCCCTTCAGCAGAGACCTGCGTATTTCTGGCAGAGCCTTCACCCTACCCTCTGTGCACAGGTACAGTGTACCATAAACCATGAAGTCACGAAGCCTTTGTTTCGCTGCAGTGGTCGCAGCTGCATTGTCCTTTTGCTTTAGTTGGCATAGTAGCCACCCGTTGCATCACGCGGCTCAGGGAGGAACCATCGGAGGAGGACGTGAGGAGAGATGCTTGGTGGTGGCAGTGGGGCATCAAGTTATCAAGGCTCTGGGTTGCGATCGGAAGCTTGAGATCCAAGAGGCACGCGATGATGGGAAGGCCTGCTGCCGAGGATTGTGGCATATCTTTGGCCATGTGTCATCACTTCACTTTCTCAGCGCCCTTTGTTCTAGATTCCAGATGCAGAAAACATCGGCAGTTTGGACAATTGTCGCCCAGTTTACAGCATTGCCGAGCAGGAGACTCCTGCAGCTTGACTCGCGGCATCGGGGCCACATGTCCACGCTGGGAGACAAGCAGCAGCGTGCTCACCAGGAGGGCGGGCAGTGTGAGAGTTCTTCTGCCGCACTTCTTGATACAGGTTCAGAGCCTCCTTGCAATTTACAGGTTGCCAGCCGGTGTCCTGTGCAAGTTAACTGACTACCGCTCTGCCTGCTTAAGATGCAAGCTTCAGAAGCACAAGGGTGGGGTTTGCTGTATCCTCGTCAGTTTTCGCGGCCCCGGGTGTCGGAGTTTGCGACCCCTGCTGAGTTCTAGGGTAGGAGGTAAGTCCAAGATTACAAGAGTACCTTGTGTTCTCTCACGCAGTCGCGCTCGTAATCCTGGTCCTAAGACTGCTAGCCTTGGCGGCCGCAGTCTTAGGAGGATCGGGAGCAGGAGTGGAAGGAGTCGTCGCATCAGGAAGTGGAGGAAAAATCCGTTGCTTTGTCCGCTTGCGCAGGAGCACCACGTGGCCCATGCCCAGGCAGCTGGCCTGTTCCAGATGGGGAAATGGTTGAAAGGGTCAGGGCTTCGGTGCTTGGGTTCCGCTCAAGGGGTCTAACAGCCTTGGATATGGGAAATAAGTCTTTCAAGCTCTCTCTTCGAGCCATCCAAGCCCTGGACGATTGCAAAACGCAAGCTCTTCCGGCAGAAAGCTCAAAGCGTCAGTGAGATCCAGAATGAACCTATGGGAAGATTATCGGACTCCTAATTTCCAACAGCTGGCAGGGCCTTGCAGCGGGCTTCTTAAACTCGGGGCGACTGTCAGGTCCAGAAGGGGCACCAGAAGAACCTGAGGGCAGGTCTTGCTAATATAATATAATATAATATAATATAATATACAATAATATAATATACAATATTATGTAATATAATATAATATAATACTTGCCATGTCTTTCCCGGAAGGCAAAACTTTAGATCCGTGGTAGGTGCGTATAAACTTCGTGTCGATGGCATGCCGGCATCATCTGGTGTGTTGGGAGTTGGCTCTAGGGAATTCGGAGCAGGGGAGCATGCTACGCGAACGTCTTACACCGAAAATTTCAAGAAGCTCACCCGGCATCATCACAACAAGTAAGCGTCACAAGGAACCGATCAAGGGCCAGGCCCAACCGTAAATCCACGATGAAGTCGAGCCTAAATGCAGAGATACCTACTGGTATCTATCCGTACTGGTATCTATCCGAGTCCACAGTAGCAAGGGCTCCTGCTCTCTTGCTCTATGCCATTTTTGCGTGATAAGCTTGTTAGTGTGCAAGCACCACGTTGACAATCTAGTACAACACAGCTTTTTTTGCTGAGATGCTGTAAACGGTCGTACTTCTTGATTTCCGCTCGGCCGGTTGCTTGCATACGATGAGTTCCATAGTCTAGTGTGATTTGTTGCATTGGCTCGCATGCGTGCTTCAGGAATCCGCCTTTCCAGCTGTTTGTAGATCGACTCCATCCTTGCATTACTTGTTGTGACTCGTCAACGACTGATATTTCGCGCTGTTGTTGCTTTGAGGGTTGTTGCCAGTGCTCGTGTCCTTACCTTATAGTTAATAATCACCTCTTCTTCCAGAACCCTGATAGCAAACCCTTTGGAAACATAGAGACGTTATAGAGCGGGAACTCTGATTATCGAACCGTTGTCGAATTATACACACCCTTATAGAGCCCTTCTCCCGTCAACCCTCACCGAATCCCGCTCTAGTCCCCTATTTCGCCCCTATTTGGCTGAAGTAACATGTACATGAAGGTTAAGCTCAAACTAGCAGAACAACCTCAACAATAAGGGTATGAACAGAAAGCACGGGAGTCCGGACATAAAAGAAGCCGATCTCGAAAACTCTATAATAATCTCGTGGCCCTGGTTCCAAGAAGAGCAGTAGAGAGCTTCGGACTGCCTTTGTGTCAGCCCTCCCCAGAGTCGCAGAGAGACCCAGGGAGCGTAGTAGTACTGGGACCTCCCCCCTGATTACAAAGCCGGGCCGCCCAGGGCTTGAAATCCATCGCTTGTTTTTTTGTTGGGGAGGGGGGGGGGGGGAATTACTGCTAGGAACTTAACATTGCACCCCAAACATTCTAAGGCTTCTAAGGAGCTTAACATTGCACCCTAAGCATTTCAACCCCTATGACCTTTGCAGGTTATGGCCCTTGCCGCCCTCGAGGCCCTGGTGAAGGCTTCCCCGGAGAAACGGCGAGGAGACGCCAGAGCCGTGGTCGCAGTAAAGGCTTGAAGACTAGAGGGATACTATGAGTGTTACCCTCAGGGCTTTTAGGGTTTGGGGATTGGGGGCTTTGTTGATTCTGAGTTCAAGGGAAAGGAGCCTAAGAATCGCGGTTGGGGTCTGGGGAGTTCGATCTTATCCTGCATATGCATTGTGCAGAGGACATGACATGTCGTAACATCTCTTCTCGTGCCACCCTCACGTGTCCTGAGTGAGTTGGCCGGCGCTCAGGTTTCGTAGTTGAGGAGTCAAGCAATCAATCAGCCCCTCATGCAAACAAACCTCCTAGAGGATAGGGCTACCACAATTACTTTAAGGGCTACTCAAATTAGCTATCACTACTATAGGGGTTACTATGAGGGCTCTCCAAGGTTGTTGCGGCTTTTAAGGCTCGAAGCCGTCTTTGGGCCTTGGGGTTCTCGAGAAAAGCAGCAAAGACAGAATGAGACAGGCTTCAGAATTCGGGGGTTTTGGGGTACTTCACATAAAGGACATGTATAGATATATACACACACACATGCATCATGCAGGCAGAATCCGAAACGAAGCTCCAAACACAGACGTCAGCCTTGACTTAAGTGCAAGGTCTTTCGGAGAACAGCCCTAGTGTCGGGCACCCGGATGGAATTCCTTGCCGGGCCTACAAGATCTTGGAGCTGGAAATCTGAAATTCTACTGCTTTTTCGGAAATATGGGTTGTGGATTTTCGCGACATAGTAACTTACGCAGATGTTGCAAGGCTTTGCTAAGCATGATCGGCACTATCCAGTTGAGAATAGAGGCTCCTGAGAATCAATTGTGTTCCGCACCGTACCTTCTACGCCATCGGCTGCAGGCCCTTCGCCGAAATACAAAGTCGCCCGTGTTTGCAATGCTACTAAGTGACTAAGCGCATCAGCCCTGAGTGTCCTAAACCGTCTTAACCCCAAAATCACCACCTTTGTCAAGGGAATTTAACAGGAAATCACAAAAAAAACAACTGTGGGCATGGCCCGCTTTCCCTCGAAACCCTCTAGACCACAAAGACCCTACAAGCCTGCAACCCTGTAGACAAAAACCCTACAGTCGAAACCTTGTCTGCTCCAGAAAACCTAAACCCTAAACCCTAGGAAAAAAACCCGTGTCTGCTCAAAAAAAGATCGAGGTCTGTTTTCTCCAATGGGCCTTCACTGAGCAGCCCGAGGTTGGCCATCATCCTGCAGTCCTCAGCGGTTTAGGGACGCTTTGGGTTTAGGGACCCGATGTATAGTTCCGGGATGATGCTTTGGGGTTTCCATGTTTCGGGTTCTGGGCAAGGCTTGGGCTTAAGGGCTCAAGGTTAAAAAAGAATCTGGTGGAGTTCAGGTTTTAGGGCGTTTTCATGTTTGGGGTTTGTTTTGCTTTAGGGCTCGGGTACTGTGCTTCTGATGACCCACGTACGTGCCGAATGTGGAGTTTCTTACTGCGAGCGCAGAAGCCCTACGAAGCTTGACATTGGATCTTATGTTTGGTTTGAGAAACATGTGCAGGTATACTGTATATGTACATTGATATATGTGTAGATTGGCGCATATATATATATATACATACGTATATACATATGCACGTTTATTTCTTTCTTATTGTTGCTTGCGCTAGTGGTAGTAGTCGTCGCCGCGGTCGTCATCGTACGTTGTGCAGGCATTCCAGAACCGCTTTCGTTGAAAGTCAT
>CAJNJA010083030.1:2264-16534 GCA_905231915.1 Symbiodinium necroappetens | reverse complement strand
CAAAACGACGCGTCATTTAGGTAATCTTGGACCACATTGTGGCTTTCGTTACACTTACCCAGGACCGGGTACCTCTTACCCTTGCACTTTTCTGCCACTCGCATACCAAGATTACCAAAATAACGCATCAGTTTGCCCACTTCGGCGACCACTTGGCAAACCAAAAATGATGCTTCATGTTGATCCCTTGACGGTTCTGGTGCCAGCACACTGAAGTAGTAGTCGTCGTCGTCTTCGTCGTAGTGGTAGTAGTAGTTGCGGTAATGAGTGTTCTGTGTTCGCAAAATCGGTTCCAAACTGCGCACAAACCGATCAGCCGTTCATCATCTACATAGTTGTTCTATTTATCTTCAGCTCTATCCTCAGCTCGTCGTATGAAATCTTACGTATAACGTTTGATTATCGTGTCTGGTTTTGTATAGTAGCATGCTGCATTGTCTCAACCCGCATGTTTGTATTATACTTTGCTCTTTCGTAGTTGCTTTGCTTGATTGCTATATTTATCTTGCATGATATAGTGTATTATATTGTATCATACTTTATTGTATGGTGTCATATTATGCTATGTTATATTATCTGATACTATGATTGTTATGTTAGTTTGTATGTGATATCACACCTTGTTTTGTCACGTATGTTACATGATGTTATGACTACAGTATTTCCAAACAGCTTTCTCTTCCGAAGCTCCCCACTTCACAAGATCACCGTGAGGTGAGCGTCGCAAGGACACCACAGATAATCTGAAGACTTATGCAGAGCAATGAAGTTCACTCCCCCCTTGTGCCGATTCCCAAAACTTTCAAGCACGAAGCAAACAGGCTTCAAACACTACTGTATCCCCGGTAAGCTTTCGAGGCTTTCATCCATGCAGGTCTGGTCTGTGCCATTCCCGCCAGCAGCAGATCTGATGCATGCCATGGCGCAAACGGAGCAGCCTGAAGCCCAGAAAGGCATGCTGAGATTCTCACGATCATATGGTGCAGGGTTTATAGGGCCAGATCATCGGTATGAAGTTTGACGTCAGCACGGTCGGAAGTAGGGGCGTAGGGCTAAATCAGAAGCCGCGGAGCAGGATGGCTTGTTTGAGCTGCTTCTCTGCTCGGGCGTGCGGTGGAAGTTACTCGAGTGAGCTGGCGGTCATGGTCGGCGTTGTATCGTTGCTGCAGTCTTGAGTCACCCCGCATTCTCGACCCCCCGGCTGTCCTGAGGTCCTGGCCCCGCTTAGCTCGTATTCTGGTTCAAGCACGGTGACAGAAACACAGGAGGCGTTGCGAACCGATAAGTTCAAACTAGCCGTGATAGAACAGCAGCCACAGCCAGCACGCACAAAGTAACAAGGAGCATATTTCACGATAGGCTTAACTAGCTGCAACGAAGATGGGCAAGCAGGGTTTCGACTCCCGGACGGCTCTTGCGAATGCTCCTCGTCTGGCTCAGCCCGGAACATGCACTTAGGAATCTTGGTGGTGGCATTCCTAGTGCTCTCTGCCTGAGCCGGACAGCCTAGCGGACACTTTCAGGATTGGCTTCTGCAATGTTGTGTGTATGTATTGTGGCGTTTATAGAGACTGCAAGTGGATGTGACTGATTATGCTTCTATCCCGTCAGACCCCCCGTATCCTTTGCCAGCCTTGCCACCGCAGGCATTGAATGCCAGCGGGAAGGCGAAAGCAGCCCCACCGAAGAAGGAGGTTGCAACTCGGCGCCTGCATGGAATGAGGGGATTTAATTTAGGTTACCATGATAAGGAACCCATATTATTTGCTACAGATCCCTATTATGGTAACTTAAACAAATGGGCCCAGAAGAGGGAAACTCTGCCCCCCTGCCTCTGTAAGCCCTTGACCCTATCCTTCCTGTGCTCAGGTAAAAGAGCCTCCAAAGCCAACAGTCTCCAAAGCAAAGCCGCCTGGATGAATGAGAAGGGGGGGACAGCCCTCCTCAAACTTTAGGGTTCAGGGTTTAGGGTGAAGGGCGTCAGCTTCGAAGGGCTTTGGCTTTCCTACTTTGCATTCGGAGAGAGAGAGTGGTTTGGAGAAGACCGGGTAGCTGGGCAAGAGGCCCTGCCGCCAAAAAGTGTGTAATATAGGAGCCTTAGTAATTAGAATAGGGTTTTGGGCGGTTCCTCATTATAATTATAGTATAATGGACCCCCAAAACCCTATTCTAATTATTAAGGCTCCTATATTAGGGTTGACAGGCTGGACAGGCCGAAAGCCCGGATTGCCCTTGTAACATCGGGGAGACGTGCAGGACCTTAGTTTTGGGAAGCAGGGTTTGAGTGGATGATTAGGAGGACCCGGCCAACTACGAGTTGCGGTGAGGCGTGGGTGGGCGCAGAAGAAATCTCAACCACCGATCCCTCGTTAAACGAGAAGGCCCTGCTGTTGAGGTGTGTTCGCTGGCACACAATCCAAGCCCATGCTGAAAAAGGGTCTGGGGTTTAGCAGGACAAGACAAGCATCGGGCCGACACTGCACGGGCAAACAGAAGGGCACTGCTCCCCAGAGCCCGCAGTCACCGACCGCCCTGGCCCAAGCTGCATCTTAGGGTCCTGAAGTCGGGTTTTGGGGGATTCAGCTTTACATCTATAGAGCACTTAAAGGGCCACCGTAACAGACCCCCAAACAATCCCAAAGCTTTGAGAAACCCCCAAAGCGTTAAGCGATGCCGGCCCAAGGAAGGCCGAGCCGGAACCCCCCCCGAAGAGCAAGAAGGCTCCATGGCCAGGGCTGGCTGCAGGTCTTCAGAGCTTGGGGGCTTTGGGGGCTGCAAGGGGTCTTAGGTCTCAAGTTGGGGATCTTTTAAAGATTTGGTGTCCTACTGTAGGGCCTTTCGGGGGCTTTAGGACCTTCGAGGGTAGGATTTGGGGCTTCGAGTCAAGGCTGGCGGCGCTGTAAGAGATGGGGCGGCGCGCTAGGAGAGGCTTTAGCGTTCAGCGCTCCATGGGCTCCCGGGCTTCAGGTGTTGGGCTTGAGGGCTTACTATAAGGGTAATAATAATTGTCAATACTCTCTCTCTCTCTCTCTCTGTCTCTATATATATATATATATATGTTTTTTTTTTGGGGGGGGNNGGGGGTCCTTATTGTGATTATAGTAAAACCTACACCATCACCCTTTTCTAATTATTAAGGCCCCTATCTTACGATTCTAGGCCGGGCCTGTGGCTTCGGGTTGAGAGCATCTTTGCTCCCGACGATTACGCTTCAGCTTGACTACCTTCCCACTCACAGGTTTCCAAAAGGTTTTGCAGTCCATCTCATCAGAGAGTGTGATCGGGAAGGCTAGGAGGTTTGGATCCCTTGAGGCGCCTGTACTGCTGGTCGCAGGAGATAGAAGAGGAGCAAAAGAAGCTGCTGGAAGAGATGCTTGGGTCTGTCAGGGTTTTTTCCCTAGTTTCTTGAAGATGCCCTTTCACATCTTCATGCCTCGAGCCAGCCTGGCAAACCCACGGCAGACTCTGTAAACGTATCGTGCGCTAGCAGGCTATCTGTGTGCCTGGTTCTTTGTGGAAAGCTGTTGTGGGAGTGCAGTGACAACCCTGCAGCCAAAAAGGCTGCTGGAAATCATCAATTATGTTCAGGGTTTAGTGATTTCAGTTTCTCCATAAGACATCTCAACAGAAGCTGGCGATGCCGCCGCGAGAGTTTACCCGGGTTTTGCCAAACACTCTGTAATTTGGCCCACCGAGTTTACTCGAATGGCTGATTTCTCGCAGCCCCTAGCTTGCCGACCTGATGCGAAAATCAAGTCTGGGCACTGTGAGCCACAAGCCTTTTGGCCTAGGCATTTCTCAACTGCTCATCGGAGCCAGACAAATTTCTATTTCATTCCTTCGGCCCAAGAAAGAAGGCGATCCGCCAAAGCAACAAACCCCCGATATACATAGACATACACATGCGCGTACGCACATAATTACTGTATTGTGTAAAGTAACAACGTACATGCACATATGTGTATGTATATGTATATGTGAAGTTATGAGTTATGAGCTGAGGAAAGAGGAGCAGAAGCAGCAGTTCTTCGCAGCCGAACAGGCAGGGAACCCGGTCTCCATTCGAGGTGTGTGCTGAATGGGGACTGGGGGTTTGAATATAGCGTTTAGGGTGTGGAGGTAGAGGCATTGTAGCCCGAGGACTGCCAGGGCGGCATCGATTGAAACAAGTGAAGCTTGAGAGGAGAGGGTGAATTATTCGGATGCCTTGCATGAACTAGTTGATTCAGCGATTCCTCGTCGCACATTTCACGAGAAGAGAAGAGAAGTGTACGAAGCAATGCCTTCGCTACTCAGTACTCAGTACCCGCCTATTTCCACAGCCTCATCGCAAACTGAATCAACCTTTCTAAGAACACCCTTAGAATTCCGCTGATAGTAACTGATAGTACTTTTGCAATCGTAACCCTGAGAATATCAAATTACACTGATAGTATTCTTAAAGTAATCCCGAGAATAACCCTGTGATTTAAAGTCACAGTAGCCACAAAAGTCTTCCTGTGATTTCCTCATGGCTCCAAGGCTCGAAAGGTGGCGGCCTCCAAGGGAGCTGATCAGGAGGCCCCCCCCCCCATTTTTGGGGGGTCTTTTTTTTCAGGGTTTGTTTAGGGTTAAGGGCTTTTTTAAAGGGGTGGAGATAGGACTCTTTTATGGCTACTAGAGGGATCTCCAGTACTATGATAGGGGCCTTACAATCGTAGAAATCGTGCCTCTTGCGCATAGATGTGCTGAGCATGCTCTTGATACATCGTTGCTTCCAAGACGAGTGGGCCCAGCCACAGTAGGCTCTTGGAGATTGTTGGGCTTTGTTGGTTTCGGACTCTTCGGTTCCAATTGGTTCAGAGTCCATTGTTGCGATGTTCCTTGTGGAAGCAGTGCTGTTCCAGAGCAAAGCGCTCTTGACACTGCGCGCCCTACACGATGGTAAGCCTAATCCCTTGACCTTATGGGAAGCCCACAACTTGGGTCGCACGTGCCAGCCAGATGGCAAGGAGGTCAGAGCGCATCGTAAGAAGATCCCAGATCCCTACTCTTCATGGTATTGCAGTGTTGCATTGACTTCCTAAACTGTTCGTGGTGCCCTAGACCCAGGAGGCTTAGGCTGTCGAGGTGAAAGCCGTCATCTTGCGGCTTGCGGTACCTGCACCTCCTCACATCCGGATATTTCTGTTGTTTTGGAAGTCTGATGACGGCTGCCCCGGGAAGCTCTGTAAAGGAATCGCCGAAAGACTTGAAACTGCGAAGGTCACCTACGTGGAAGATCGGGACACGCGGAAACCCAAAGCGGTCGCTCGACCTTGGAACTGAGGAAGTTTGAGATAGGCTGGCGCACTTTCCAGCTTGCATCTCACAGACCAGGTTGTACGTCTGAGTCCGACAGCAGCAACACAACCCACCAAAAATGTCAAGAATCTCGTCTTTGAATGATGTTGCTCTGTGTATGCAGCCACCTCATGCATGTGAACACCCTGCACCATTCCCACGTGTTCTTCCTCATTTTGTGGACGGTCGTGGGCATTGTCGCCATCTTTCGAACCACAATGATCGGTGCGATCACCACCCCTTATTCATGCGTATCATGTTACTATTGCCACGCCAGTCATTACGGCCATGTTCCATTGTCATGGTCATCCTCTGCATCACCAGCCCCACCGCTGCCAGTACAGCCTGCACCTCTTGGATATGCTTTCGCGGTCTCGTTATAGTCGCCGAGCCGCGCTAAGGTTAGCGATATCTCAGATTACTGGAAAGCCGATTTGGGGCTTCTGCCCTTCATGCCCACGGACAACGTGGCCGAGACCGATCTGCCAGATGATGTTGATCCCAGCTTCCGGCTCAAATACCTTGAGCCCCCCTGCTAGCACGAGAGGGCTCTTGTTGTTGAAGAACTACAGTTGAGAAGCCATGATGGGGTACGATAAGGGACGCTACTATGGTTGCCTTGTTAGGGCATTACAGATCGAATTGAAATCCTTATCAAAAATCCAGACCTGAAACAGGATCTTGACGAAATCCCCTCGATGGTCTGGAGAAAGCAAGGTTCCTGAACACCACTCCGTTCATGCTTTCATCTGGCTCCCTCTTCATTGCTTAGCGGTCCTGAAGCTAAGGATGTTGAACGAGAAGCTGGAGAAGATCTTGAGACTGAAGTTCCACGTTTTCTGGAGCCAGGTGATCTTCGATCCAAACGTCAGCCGGCTAGTAGACTCCTATTTGAGATTCTGCCTCCGGGCACATGATCTCGAAGGAATGGAAGCCAGGTCCTGATTACATCAAGCGTTGCTTATTTCGTATACGCAACCCTGAGACCCCAGGTTCCCGATTGGCTTTGTTCAGTCAAGTTTAGGCCAGAGAATCGCGGAGAGTCCGAGATTCAATGCAGGGCCGAAACCCCTAAAAATAGTAATAATTGTAAGGGTAAAAGTAGCAGTGTAACAATAGTACATGATGTAGTAGTAGTAGTAGTAGTAGTAGTAGTAATATCTATGATGACAATAAGAATAATGATGGCAATGCTAATGCTAACTGACTGAAGCCGTGCTGCCACAGATCCTCGAGTAGAGACCCCGAAACGGCATCAACACCGCAACCTCAAAGCCCAGACCGACCAAACCAACTCGCTACCTGGGCTTTAGAGTTTAGGGTTCAGGGACCCATGCCGAGTTTAAAGTTTAGGGCCTAGGGTTCAGGGGCCCGTACCAACACCTCTACCCCCACTCCGATATTAGCCCTTTCTCTTCTACCCCAGCGACGAAGAAATTCGCCAGGATGATGCCGGCATAACTGCCGAGGAGCAGGCTGTGACGAAGGAGGTCAGTCGGAGGATGCTACAGCTCCTAGTTCGGCTCAGTCGGCCACAGGCTGCTTGCCGATCAGGTTTTCGGGAGTCTTAGGGGCCTTTTGGGTCTTAGGGGCTTTAGGGAGTTTAGGGGGGGTTGGGGTAGGGATGTGTCTGTTTGTGTGTGGGGCTTTCTGTACGATTTAGGCAGCATGGGGTCCGGAGATAAAGTGTTTGTTCCTGGACGTGACCTATGGTGAAGCCCATCACGGGGCGACATTGTTGACTTATGTGGGCAATGGAAAAGACTGGGATCATGATGGGGCACAGGTGCCCAAAGCATGCTTAAGGAGATAGCTGTTGCATAGCCGCCCTGGCGATAGATGGTGTAACGCAGGCGTGAACAGACAGATGAAGCAATGTAGAGCCAATAAACCGAGCCCTAAAGCCCAATCACCCCGATCCAGCAAGGAGAGTCCCAGCGACTACTTGTCCCACGACAAGTACGGGCAAGTCATCCTCGAGAGCCAGGTTTTAGACGTGCCGAAGATCATCGACGTTTGTGTCATCTACGGCGATGCGAACCGAAGCACAGTGACGAAGATCGTGCACTCTGCTTTCCGTCACCAGCCGCTTTTTAAGGACTCGCGTCACGATAAATCGCGCCGAGCAAATCATAAGAGGCGGTTCTGTGTAGGTGTGGGCTCAAGTGAGCGCAGTGGTGGGAACATGTAGGGCAAAAGGACGACAGGCCTCGAAGAGGATACCTCCACTTGGGAAAGGCCCCACAGGCCTGCAGAAAGAGCAATAAAAACCCAAAAAAGTCGCACAGCAGATAAACTTTCATGGCCCCTTGATGTTTCTGAAACCTCCGAGAGCGACACATCCCTTGTCCACCTCAAATCAGCTGGATGCAAAAGGGAGAGGGCTCTATTATGAGCTCATCACACCCTCTTACCGTCATAGTCTGAAGCATGTTCTTTTAGTTCGATCTCGTCAGTCAGCCGGCAGCCCACGTACACAGACGTAGCAACATGCTTTGACATGTGTAATGAGGTGTGATGTAGTGTAACATGATGCAAGGTATGTAATGCATTGTACTACCATGCCATGCTATGCAATGCGTTGTTTCCTATCGCATCCTAAGCTTTGCTGTGCTACGCTATGTTTTGTATGGGGATGGAGGGATGTGTGTACACAACTCCTCGCAGACGAGATGGGTTCCTCGTAAGTTTCTGGTGCGATCCAAAATACCCGGCGCAGGATGACTTTAGCTCAGTGGTTCAACACATGTGGCTCCGACAGCACTCGGTGATTGCGGTGTCCGGGCGATTTGTGGGTGACTTAAGAAGGCTGCTCAGTTTTCGGGCCAGGCTTCCAGTGGGCTTGGTGGAGAGCAAGCAGAAGCTCCGTGGAGTTGCCGGTAATTACGAGCAGGGGATGCTGCATTGCCCTGCAATGCCCTTCCGAAGACAAAGCCAGGTTGGATGGCCTTCTGCAGTGCTGCGCGCCACTTCAGTTTGCTGCCAGGGGTCAGGGCTTGAGCGACCAGGACTTGTCAGTGCAACTCGGACGCACGAGTGGCTTCGACATGTGTACAATACGTGCCAAGTGTTGTTACAACTATGGCCGACATTCCTTTCAACTTTCAGCCATAAAAGAGTACAAAGACCTTGTAGGGGGAGTTCCTCGCAAGTGGCTCTCCAAGTGCCACGTTCACAGCGTTGGAGTCATCTTCGCACAAGAGTCCGGGGATTCGATGTAACTGGATCGCATGGTGGCCATGAAGCAAGGAACGAATGCCTGTCGTTCCTTCCGGATATGCTGAGTTGCTTCAATGCCTCTCTGCTGCAAACCGGGGCGTAAGCCTTGCCTGGGCTTGTGCGAGTGTGAGGTTCGAAACGATACATTTGAGGGCCTTGTTTTCAGGATCTGCCATTTAGTGCTCTTTACCGCTGCCCCTCTGCTTCCGAAACTCCCATACGAGAATGTCAAACCTCCACGCCAGCAAAGGCCATCTTCTGCTTCTTTCCAGAAGACTGTGTGGACAAGCTGCTGGGAGGCGCTTACAGCTCCCAGCACTCTCTCGGGTGATACAGTCTGATTGAAGGCAAGGAAGAAGGCCCGAAGGCCCGCCCCAGCAACCTAGGCCGGCGTAATGGCCACTTAGTAGCCCATAGCCGCTCCATGCGACAATATGATGGAAGTTAGGCCCATCCTGTAGAGGCGCTAGGAAGATTGAACTTGGACCTGTTCAAAGCTTCCTTAGGCACCCTGTGCTGTTCTGCTTGCGATTTCATGCTCTCCATCACCTCGCAACCGTCCCTCCATGATAAGAGGCTCCGAGGTGTTGCTGTCTTTCGGCCCATCTGGTTCAAACTTGCATGCACTGCAAGTCGACAGGCCGATGTTAATTGCATCCTCTATGGGGGGCTCAGTTGAGGCTTGCAAGCTTATGTTGGGCTTACTGTACCAGGACGGCAGAAACTGCATGCGGCATTAGAGAAGCTACTCTTGCCCAGCGAAGACCACGGGGAATTGCGATAAACGGAATCTTGTATGACCGGTAGTGAGCATTGGCCAAGCATGTTTGCACCGGGCCGTCGTGTGGTGATTCAAGGCCTGCAAAGTGCAGTGGAATTGAACGGCCGGCAAGGGGTTGTTCTGGAGCCGCTGGCTGAGAACCTCGCCAAGGGCCGGATTCGGGTATACCTTGATGGCAAAGAGCTGGCCGTGCGGCCAGAGGCCTTGGTGCTTGCCACAGATGTGCCAGACGAGATGCAAGAAAGTGAAGAAGAGGAAGACTTCGAAGAAGGATCTGAGGAAGACGAGTTTGAAGATGATGGCATCTGCGAAGAATCGCCGGAAGGCGCTTGTGGGATTGACGCAGCACCGAGCCCCCTCCAACCTTCGGTCTTCTGGTGCTATGGCTGTTTCAGAGAGCTGAACGCCTCGCAAGCAAATCGATGTTCGAAGTGCCGCACAGCCGTATTTTGTTCCAGAGAGTGCCAAAGGAAGTGTAACAAGTATCACCACGTCAGTTGCCGAGCTCCTGAGCACCAGAAGGTCGAGACACTGAATGGGTCAGCAGTTCTCCGACATCTTCAACAGCAATTTCATGGGGGCGGTCCGACTTCGGAGACTGCTTCGTTGCTCGCTCGCATGCGAAGCTTGTTAATTGCTGCCTACACCGGGAAAGAGAAGAAAAGCGCAAGGCGCTCTTTGGGCCATGACCCCGACGATGTGGGAATGGAGCTTCACACGATGGCTCGGATCTTTCTGCCATGCGAAGAAGAGCTACAGTCATACTACAACTATTTCTGGACAGCACCAGGCATGCCAGAGTTTTTGCTGGGCACCGAGCTCTCCACATCCAAAAAGCATGTGCCCGGTGAGTTCAGGGGTCGGGACGAATGGGGCCATCACCCCGAAGACTACGACATGGATGACGGCTTTGGAGAAGGTGCGAGCATGGCAGGATATCAGTTCGCCTTCTTCCACTTTAACTTCCTTGCGCGGAGCATTATTATGGAAGGATCACGTGGGATGAACATGTCTGATGTCAACTCTTGTGTGGCTCCACTGCGCAAGGATGCGCCTTATTTCAAGGCAGCTGCACACCGCCTGGGGATACTGTACTTAAGCTCCTGCAGGACTTGTGGTGACTCTTTATGCGCCGGGCCGGGTGCTATGTTGATGCTTTGTGCGGCTGAGCCCGAGCTGCGGCGGAAGTTTCTGAACCTGGGCCTGGGTCGGGCTGCCCTTCACGAGGTGCAGACGGCAGCTTCACGCCGAACCGCCCTGCAGTTGTTGGAGTCTGTCCCTCTAAGCGAGTGGCAGCAGCTCCCCATCCAGGAAGCAGCGCTGCTAGCCGGGGACTTGGTCGAATGCTTGCAATGCGGTGAGGAAGAGGAGGACAGTGTTCGAGCTGCCCAGAAAGTGCTGAACGCTTTGTTGCGAAAGCAGACCATGGGTGGGCTCTCTCCCAGCGACCATGCAGTGGAGATCATGGAGCATGTGCTTGCTTCGGGACTGCGATGCGAGGCAGAAACCAGGGCATTCTTCCATTTCTTGCTTTCAAAACGTCAAGGGGCCGAGAGAGAAACCTTTGATGCCTCACGGGACATCAAGGCTTGGAAAGTGATTTCTTCGCATCGCTTCAGCGACGAAGGGAAGAAAACATACCTTCAACACATGTGGGAGGTCATGGGGAAACAGGAGCGGCGAGATTGGAACTTTCTCTTCAAAGCAGGCACGGATGATGCTCGCATGCGCTCCTGAACCACATAAGAAGTCTTTGAAGGTAGCGACATCGGTTGTGAGGTGCCCGAATCGACAAAGATTCCTTGGAGGGCCAAGGGACATCTCGCAGCTGATTGCTGCATTTTGCTGGGTCGAAAGGATCTTTCTACCCAGAGGCAACTGCACATCCTACGCTTCGCTTCAATTTGTCTGAACTTCTGAGACCGCTGCGGCAAGTGGTGCTAGGACCACTAGAGTCACTAGGAGTTACTAGGATGCGTTCCCGGAGTGATGTTTCCTCGCACCCCGCACCCATTGTCTTGCTGACACGGCCAGATGTTGCAGCTCCAATCTTGCCAACATCGTGCTCAATGCCACGAGCAGAGAGTGAAAAGGGTCAAAGTTTGTCACTGCTTGATTGAAGGTTCGATGCCCACATCTCATAGTCACTCCGAGTGTACCTGCCATAGAAACCCTCGACCAGGCAGCCTCAAGGTAGACGGTGCTACCGGTGCGACCGCGGTGCCCCTTGCAGCACCGTGGCGAGACTGTCGGGTCAAAACCCTAAGTTCTTAGCGAGTTCAGGACGCGAAAACAGGGGTCTCTAAGACGCGAAGTCAGTAATTAGGTGGACTTGCGATGTCGACTACTGCTGGAAGGGCCGTCGCAGAATGAATCTTCAAAGAAGCAGCACGAGCATGCGACAAGAACCGAGGATCTGATGGTGCTCCTGCACGACGCCATTTCTGCTCTTCGATCGAAGTCGAGCGACGGCAAGACTCCGCTGGACACTGCCTGAGGGAGTTTGAACTGGACATTTCCTCTCAGAATTCTGGGCTCCCTTTGAGCTTTGGCAGACAGGGATTTGGGAAGTGCCTCGGCAGACTGCCAAACTGGAACACTCACAGGCGCACACCGCCAGGAAAATCAGCAAGCGTCGATAATCCAATGCGAAGGCATGTAAACCCGCGGCGCGTCGTGTGCTAACTCGGTGCCAACATCGCATGTTTGGAGTTTGTGCGTGTGTGAGAGAGAGGTGCCTGTCTCACCCACAGCAACATACTTCTTCACTTGCGCAAGTTGTCCTCCCATCCCTGCAACCTCAAACCTAACCTGTGAGGACAGCATCATCAAGCTGCTCAGTCGGCTCTTGAGCTGTGTGTTAGGCCAGTTGGGGCGCCTAGGGTTCTCCGGGGTTGAGGCTACCTGATCTTGGACTTGACGAAGGAAGATGGGCGTTAGCTGAAGAGGTATAAGCGGCCGAAGTCTTCTTGCGGCAGGCTTTCGCATGGCCCCTCGGCACGGTGCGAACGCATTTGGCGACCTCGTGTCGTGGCTCGTGGAGCACTCGGAGAGGCCTTGCAGTGGTCATTCTCCCTCGTCTGGAGTCTAGAAAGTCTAGGGCTTGTCATTGTTTGGAGTTTGGACAGTTCAGGGTCTAGGATGAGCACCTCGCCGGAAAATCCACCCCCGAGGCGGTAGCATGACCGTTCAGAGATTGAAACGTTATAGTAGTATCCAGACAGTTTCCAGCAGATGGACGCGAGCACGAGGGACCTCAAGGGCTGAGCCTCATGTGTTGCTTCAGTCGGGAGTAGGCCTTCGGGCCAAGGGGTTGTCGCAGCCCCTAGACCCCATGCAAGCAAGCAAGCGAGAGAGAAATAGAGGCAGTTCCGACCGGCAAGTTTAAAACTCGCTCTTCATGTCATGAGGCATTGCTTCATGTTCGGTTGATTTCGGAGTTTCCACACGACCACACGAAGCATTCGGCAAAGGATGCACCAAGTACCTTTTCATCTGGCAAGCCTCTTGTGATTGCTTGTGCCTTTCTTATGGTCGTCCCAGCCTTCGAGGGTGTGCTGCCTGCAACAGCTTGGCACCATGACAGGCGCGGGCGCACCCACCCCAGCCCTGGCGAAAGTCCTGGGGTGGCGTTCGGACTAGAGCTCAACTTCAAGACTATGCAAGATGATTGGGAACTCCAAATCAAACCCGATAGTTCTAATTCTAAGTCTAAGTTATGTGCCGCACCGTAGTACAGCATGTAAGACACTTTTTGAGTATTATGTGGCCCAAAACTTTCGGGACATGTTGCCGCTCGAACAATGCACTACCCCAGCACTCGACATGAAACCCTTATCCCTCGGACTCAACTTTGGTTTTGCAAGTGTGTTCGGTGACCCTGCTTCGCAGGACAGAGCTCATCCAGGATCTTAGCAGGACAACCTGTGTGTTCGCTGTTCCGGGGCGGCTCAACAGCGTCGCAGATGCACGGGTGGTTACATGCAGGTTACAAGTGCTTCCCCACCAATGCCATTTTCATTCCAGGGGTCGAAACGGGCTTCTACAATCAAAAAGCCTGCAGCGACCCTGAGCACCCTCATCCTAAATAGTACTAAGTTACGAGGGATTGCAGCGGTTAGGGTGTAGGGAAAAGTGAAGAGCCCCTGAACTGATGGAAATCCAAACATTGAACTTGCGCAGGAATGGGCTCGACAACATCGCAATGGAGTGGATTGCCAGCGGCCTCGTCGATGACACGCAGCGCCTGTCCAGAGTTTGACTTGTCAATGTTGGTGCGCACTAAACCTCCCTTTAAATGACCCTACAGTAGAAGACAGAAAGTTGAAACATCATTATCCTCATGCCCTTAAGGATCCCCTCAGGTAAAGTATAAGCATAGGCAATCCCGGCACTACTCATCCTAAATCCAAGTTACAACTTTTTTGGGGTTCACTACAACCTACCCTTGGTTTCCAATTTCGAAACATTTGTTGCTGGGCCGCGGGTCGGGAGATACTCAGCAAGAAACAGACCATGGCCTTGACAGATGTTCCAAGATTCCCGTTCTTTACTTGTAATTGCGATCGTGACGCGGATGAGTTTTGCATGCACCACCAAGATCGGTCAATGCACAGACTCCCGCCTGCACCGCTTTAACCTCGCCTGCTTTGGCCGAGTGTGAGTGCGCCAACCCTGAACCAAGCTGCTGGCTACAGTGTAGGCTACAGTGTGTAAGATCCATAAAACGCTAGGCAACCCTTCATGGAACCCTATCCCGATCATGAAGGCTGGACTATCTTGATGATGTATGTGGAGGCCCATTGCTGCCCAAGGACGGGGCACCCAGGTCTCGTTCAAGTTTAGGGTCTCTGTGTTGTTTAGCGCCGTTTCGGGGTTCGGGATGTCTTCAAGGCTCTCAGGCGCGGCGTTTTGCTCGTCATAGCTCTCCCTCCCTCCCTCCCTCCCT
>CAJNJA010083019.1:0-20697 GCA_905231915.1 Symbiodinium necroappetens | reverse complement strand
CCCCCCCCCCAAAAAAAAAAAATCCTGATCTAGACTCTAGACCCCGAACCCCCAAGCTTGACGCTTTCTCAATGCTGTACCCTTATAAGGTTAAACCCAAGACTTAAAAACACGAGCTTGTAAACCCCAAATCCTTTGCAGTCTAAATAGCAAAGTCTTTTAATCTCAATCATAACCTTGAACCCGCAACGTACAGACAGAGGAGACCGAGAGACAAGTGTACTTGCAGATAAATGTTGTCTTGCTTTTGTTCTGGCTTAGATTACTTTATCATAGTGGGATAACACTCTACATGTTTATGGGTACTTAAACTCAATAAGGAATAGAAATTAGAAGTTTTAACACCATCCCAACCATGAACTTGTCTAGTTTCCCATGTAGCTTTCTTACTTTTGACTTGCTCAGGCTTGTCCCTGCACGCCTCAAGACACCCTATGAGACCTTACAGGGTTTAGGGTTTGGGGTTTAGGGGTTTCGGGGTTTAGGGTTTAAGGTTTAGGGTTTAACCCAAGGCCCTAAAATCCCAACCCCCTATAGGTGCGAAAGAGCCTGTTGGAACTTTGGAAATAGCCAAGTTTAGGGTTTTCGTGACTGGTCAGAAAAGTCAACTTGTCATGGCCCCTACACAAGTGTCACGGTAAACACCAAAATCCAGTCCTTGAATCTAAATGGGAGTTTCGGAAATTAGGGTTGCCTTATTTGGGGGTCCTTATAATAAGGATCCTACTATTTAGGGTACTAAATTGGGGTCCCCTATTTTCGGAAACCCCCAAATGCGCCGGAAGTACTTTTTAAGAGAGGATGGCCCCAAACCCTAAACTTTTCAACCCTAAACACTAAAATCCAATCCTTGAATCTAAGGGCGCCGAAAAAGTAGCCTTTAAGAAACCCTAAACCCTAAACCCTAAAACCTAAACCCTAAACCCTAAACCCCAAGTGTGTGGGAAGCAGTTTTTGAAGAAAGGATGGCGCCAGGTCCAGCTGGAGGAGACCCGAGCTTTGTGTGCGGCTTCGTTGGTGTTTTTTGAACGGGGTGGCGGGGTTTAGAGGCACAGATTTGGGAGTTTATTTTGAGGTCCTTGTTTTTTGAAGGGGGTGGCGGGGTTTAGGGTTTTAGGGTTTAGGGCTTAGGGTTTAGAGGTCCAGGGTTTTAGGGTTTAGGGTTTTAGGGGGTCTAGGGTTTTGGGGTTTAGGGTCTCGGGTCTAGCACAGGGTTCGGGGTTTTGGGTTTGCGGTACAAGGGGGGTTTAGGTAGGGGTTCAGAGGTGCTCAAGGTTCCCCGCCGGTTTTTGGGGGGGTTTTGGGGGCTCAGAGGCCCACCTGAAACCCAAAGGGCCGGTCTGGTTTTTTGAGGCCTAAACCCTAAACCCTAAACCCTAAAGCCCCAAACCCTAAAGCCCCAAACCCTGAACCCTAAACCCTAAAGCCCTAAACCCTAAACCCTGAACCCTAAGCCCTAAAGCCCTAAAACCCTTACGGGGTTCATGATAAGGAGCTTGTAACACGCAGGCCTTTCAGATGCCAGGCCCCAGCTCCTAGGAGCCATGAGGAAAGCCTTAAGCCTGAAGGGTTAAAGGGTTTAGGGCTTTTAGGGGGTTTAGGGGGTTTATTAGGGGGTTTAGGGGGTTTAGGGGTTTAGGGGGTTTAGGGGGTTTAGGGGGTTCAGGGGTTTAGGGGTTTAGGGGTTTGGGGTTTAGGGTTTAGGGTAACTTTCTGGAGTTGTCATAAACTCCATGAGCTCCAAGCTTGAAATGCAAAGTGCCAAATACAGATCCTGGTTTCATACCGAGGAAGTCAGGAGCTTTCAACTAATGTGATCCCGATGCAACCCTTCAGAGCCATTGAATATAAGCTCTGTGACGACTTTAGTAAATCATCTGTGCAAGTAAACCCATAAACCCTAATCTTAAACCCCTAGACCCTAAACCCCGCAAGCCCGTGAGCCCTAAACCCTAAACCCCCCAAGCCCTAAACCCGACGACCACAGCCCCAAACCCTAAACCCTAAACCCTAAACCCTAACCGTCGGAAGGATGCAGATCTCCACAGCTGGATGAGCCGCCGCAGCTCGTGCCAGCGCACCTGCCGCTGCCTCGGCTTCCCTCGCGATCGGTCAGAGACCAAAAGCATGCCCATTGGGGGTTTAGGTTTTGGGTTTCCAGGGGTTTGGGGCTTGAGGTTTAGGGGGGGTGTAAGTTTAGGGGTTGGGGTGTGGGGTCTAGGGGCTTAGAAGCCAGTGCGCGAGAATGTTTGAAAGGCAGATGCTGTAGGGTTCAGCTAGGTTTTGCCCACCTTCAAACTAACATGCTCGAAGAATCATGGGGCTTAGCCACTACTTTCAGCGTCACCAATACCAATACGATAAGCATGTTCGTTCATAATCATATACTTCCCGAGTTAAACCCTAAACCCTAAACCCTAAAAGGTACTTAGGACCTTACTGCCTTACTTATGAGGTCCCATGATCCTGCAAGAGGAACTCCAAAGAGGGACCCTTATACAAGATTCTCACCTCAGCGAGGGGCTATGATGGGATCCCATGTCAGTTTCCAGCAGGATAGCACTAACAAGGAGTTTCTGGGGTCGTCACAGAGTTTGAAGAACAGACGCAAACTAACATCCTAAACCCTACACTCTAAGCGCTAGGCCCCAGGCCCTAAACCCTCAACTACCCCTCAATTAAGGAATATACCTAAATCATAATATTAAGGTCCCTATGATTTAAGGTATATTCCTTGACTATAGAGCTGAGTGCCGTATGCGATGACGTGTTGCTCAAGTTTCGAAGCAGGTCTTTAGAGGGTTCATGGCCCTTGACCTGCTTAAGTCCCTGCTTGGTTTGCTGCAGCAGGGATCGGAACAAATTGGTGGGGGCTAGGTTGCCCTAGCCATTGTCGAGGACCTGGGCTGGGAAGCTTATTAGCTGCATTTCTGCTTGGCATTCTTTGCGCTGTTTTTGGGTATTATTCCTGGATAGGATTCTGCTCGGGGGCCAGGCAAGCCTCGCCGGAAGTGCCAGCAAGAGCCACTCGCACAGTTTCAGGAGGAGCTCGTCGGAGGTTGGCGGGCTACGCGTATGGGCAGTGAGCTTCGCATAGAGGTAAGCGGTTATAGGATTTCGGTTGTTAGGGTAGGTCCCGAACCCCCTGCCGCTGCCGATCCCATTCCCCCTCGCTCCTTGCAAAGCTCGACTTCCTCCTTTGAGCTTGTGGGTGACCGTCCCGAGCCAGCTCCTCACTACTCCTCGCCTTTGCCTGTCGCCTCCCCTTACCCCTTGCAGGCCGCAGGGCCCTCCTCCGGGACTTCCTCGTCGGGCTTCGCTTTGGACTTGCCCTCTGCAAGCAGACCTGTGGTCCGATCTCTGTTTGCTCCGGATCCCAAGCAGCACCCCTTGCAGGGCCCAAAGGCCCCTGGTGTCCCTGCTGGACACATTGGTGAATCTTCGGTTGACGGTTCCCCTCAGCCTGTGCAAGCCAGACGGGTGGCCGCCTCGACTTTTCTTAGGACTGCCCTTTCCTCGCCTTACCGCGTGCCAGAGTACCCCTTGCAAGGCCACTCGTGGTCTCTGGAGGAGCTCGAAGGAGCTTTTCCCGCTCTCCCTACCGAACTTCGGGACATCTGCAGGGCTCTTCGTGGTGGTTCCCTTTCGGGAGAAGCTAGGGCTCTCAGGGCCTGGAAGGCTGGCTGCTCGGCCAGGGCAATACTTGAAGGCTGGTCTGAGGTGACAAAGCCCTCTGAGCCCCTGGGAATTTCGAACCGAGTTTACTGCATCATTGCTGCCAGGGGCCTCGCCAGCCCGGTTGTTGTGCGGTCTTTTGCCAGCTACAAGAGTGTGGTGGGGGAGCTCAGAAGGGGTGGGTCGGTGTCTCACGCCTTCCCTTCCGAGGCAGAGGCAAGGCTGTACTTTGCAGGTGCAGGTGTGGATTTCCCGTCGGCGTGATGGACTTAGACGCCCTCCCTGCTGCCGAGTCCGGGTCCCTGACACTTTTGGAGTTTACCTGGCCATGGCCCCCCGGGGGCGTCGAGGACCCGCTTTCCTGCATAGCTTACGTGGTGATGAAAAGAAGCGGTGGTTTCATCCTGTGCTTGCCTGTGGGCTTTCTTCCGGCAGCTGCTGTGACCGAAGGCCTAGCGAACGAAGGCTTGGCGCCTCCCTCGAGATCGAAGCCTCGGCCGTGAGGCTAGCAGCCACGGGCGAGTGGCTGGCTACAGGTGCAGGCGAGGTGGTGAGCTGCATGATCATAGACATGCCGGCCGATGCTGCCCCGGCCCTTTCGCTGCCCGACTTGTCGGCTTTTGGTGGCGCCCCTTTCGTGGAGGAGGACCCGGGCTTGTTCCCCCTCGCTTCGGAGGTTTGCCGTTTAGCCCGGGAGTGGGCCACCGACGTGCTGCAAGAGGCCAGGTCAGGTTATCAGACGGCGGTGGAGGAACCAACTTTTGCACAGCGCGCCCCGAAGACTCGGACCAAGCGGCACACAGTTGCAACTCTTGCTCAGGAGCAGGCCGCCCTGCAGGACCTCGTGCGTGGTTTGGCAAAACAGATCGCTTCTCTTTCCCCCGCGGCAGGCAGCAACTCCCTGGAACGTCAGGGCCCTGGCGCGGGGGTTCCTCCAGGTCTCGGGCCCCTGCCTTTGTCCCCGGCCCCTGCTTTGTCAGCTCCTCTGGCCTCCATCCTCCCTCCAGCACAGCATGTTCCGAAGGCTCTGTCTCAGGTGATCGGGCCCCAAGGTTCCGTCGCCTGCCATCGACCACGAGGCACAGCTTGCACTTATCACTGGCGGAGGCGACGTGCAGCCCGCTATGCTAGGTTGGCACAGTCCAATGCCCTTGTGTCTCTGGTGGGCCAGCTTGCCCAAGGGGCCACGCCTTCGAGCACCTCAGTGCGTGGAGCAATGGGAAGGCAGAAGTTGCAGCAGGAGCTGTTGAGCTCACCGGGTGCAATGGCCCGACGCATCCGGCAGAACGCTGCTCTGAGGATGAACCCCACAGGCCTGACCGAGGGCGAGCAGGCCACACACTTGGCACAAGGGTCGGCAGAGACTGCAGCAGACCTTTTGGCGTTGATGCTGCTGACCATAGATCAGGCAAACCTCGATGGAGGGGACATGTCCTTCGCCTGGATCCTGTCGCTGCAGGCGGATCCCCCAGCGCTTTGTACCAGGACACGGCCCGGTGGCTCCCACAGCAAGGGCCTTCTCCCAGCTTGCCGACCAGAGGTGGATCACGATCGGCCTGTCCTTCCTCAAGGAGATAGAGGCCATCAGCAGCCGCAGGGGCGAACTCGCAAATCCCAAAAAGCCCTCCCTCGGCCCCGTCTCTGACGACAACGCCTCCCCCACCGAAACTGACAGCAGAGGGCGAGGCCGCCTTGTCGAAAAAGCAGGCACGTGCAGCGGCTTGGGCGGCCAAGCGGGCCGCTGCTGGAAAGGGGTCCTGAAAAAGAAGGCCGACTGCAAGTGGCCGCCTTTGCATGCCAGCCACCCTGTTGAGGGCTCCGATCTTCAGCCGGGGAAGGAATTTAGTTTTAGGCTTTGGGCCTCCTCTTTGGTACGTCGGGTTCTTAATTCTGGAACCTGTTTTGGTCACTTTGTGAGTTCAGCTTTGACTCTGTGCCGCGACAGCTCCCTGCCTGTCGCTACCGCTCTTTTCCCGCTGCCGTTGCCCTCCCACTTGGCACTCGGTCGGACCTGCAAGCGACGACGCACTTTGGCACAACACGTGGGCGTGGTCTTGTCTATGCTGGTGCTGGGGCTCAACTTCCTTCACTCAGGGGGGAGGCCCGTGCCTGCTGAGTGTTTGCAGAGGCCCCCTTCGGCTGCTCAGGCTTCCGCCTTGAACCGCCTTAGAGAGCTTGTGAGAGCGTGCGCCCGACTTGGTGGCTCTGAGCTCCAGCCTGGGCGAAAAGGGCTTCAGCTGCTGAGGTCCTTTCTTTTCTGCAGTTGCGTTTAGACGGCAGGGGGCCACAGGTCGCCGCCAGCGAGCGCTTGCTGAAGCAGGCCAAGGTTGCCTATGCTGCCGAGGGGGTCGTCGGCTCTGACGCCAAGGACCAGTTCAGCCAGAGGGTGTTTTGTGCAGCCGGCGCACAGATCGACGCAAGCCCGCCTACTGTGTCTGCTGGGCAAGTGCTAGTGGGGCTTCCTGCTCACCGCCGGCTCGCCTTAGCCCACGCTTCGCTTACTGTGGCAGCTGACCGCTACATTAGTGAGGAGCTGGCCTCGATCCTCGCAGGCAGTTGGGTTACCGCTCTGCTCTACCGAAGGTGCCTCATGGCAGCCATTGGGCCTCTCTTTGGGCTGGGCAAACGTGTGTCCCAGCTTGGTGGCTCTTCCCTGCGGCCCTTGCCTCCTGCAGCTCGTCAAGACTTGGTTCTTCTTTCGGTGCTGGCCCCTGCCTTGGTGTCTAACGTGGCTGCTCCTGGTTTCGTGCTCAGACGCCTCTCTTGAAAAGGGCGCGGTTTGCAGCACCACGGTGGACTTAGACGTGGCCGCTCACCTTTGGCAGACAGCCGGCCAGAAAGGTTGGTACACCAGACTAGCGGGCAGCCCGGCCCTTGAAAACGACAGTGACGATGAGGAGTGTGATGGCTCAGGCTGTGAACCCCCGCCGGCCTCTCCGAGCAGGCCCCTTGCAAACAACTTTGACTTCCTAGAGGTGCATACGGGCGGCCCTTGGCTTTCCCCTCTGTTGTCTGTCAGGTTTGCTGTGGGGCCAGTCATCAACGCAAGGCCCTCGCCCTTCTTCCAGTTGTCGGACCCGCGCTGTCTGGAGTGGATACTTTGCTTGTTGCAGACCCGTCGCTTGCGGTCAGTGCTTGTTGCTCCACCGGTGGGCCCGTGCTCACCCGCCTCTAGGAGGCCGCTTGAAGGTAAGGCTGCAAAGGTGTGTGGGGCCGCTTTGGCCATCATGGTTGTGGCAGGTCGCTGTGGAATTCCAGCCCTTTTGCTGCACCCGGCTCTTTCGAAGGCTAGGGTCCTCCCTCGATGGCAAGGTGTTGTGCTGCAGCGAGGCTATCAGGAGTTTTTCTAGGGGGGCTGTGACCTTTTCTCTTCGGGCTTGGGTGTCGTCGTTGCCCTGGCTTCCCCGGCTGCCTGTGGCTCCACTTCTCCGTTTGCCGCGCTTCAGCAGAGAGGCCTCCGAGTCTCGGCTAAGCTCTTTTCACAGTGCTTTGCTGAGGTGTTGTCTGCTCCTGGGCCTCCGGCCCCCCCTGCCTCTGGACTTGAAGGCCTCCTCCTGAACGATGTGATGGTGGCAAATGCCTGGCAGACTGACTCCGCCTGGGCCTGGCGCGACAAGGCCCACATTAATGTGCTTGAGGCTCGGGCCTTCCTCCGAGCCCTGAGGCTCCGAGCCCTTTCCTGCGACGACCAACGGTTTGTCCATGGGTTGGACTCCCACGTTGCCCTCGGGGCTTTCCTGAAAGGAAGGACTAGCAGCCGCATGCTTCTGCCTGCCGTGAAGCGGGCTGCTGCACTGCAAGTGGCCTTTGGACTTTACCCCGGCCCGGTCTTCTGCCCTACTCGCCTCAACGTTTCGGATGCCCCGACCAGGGATCGCTCCCTCCCTGTGCCAGTGCCTCGCTCCCTCCTGCCCATCTTCAAGCAGGATCCCTATGGCCTCTCTGCCTTGCAAGGCCTCTCCAAGTCCTCCTCGAATTGGTTCCCCCTCGCGCTGCTTCTTGCACTTCCTCACGACGGCTCCGACGGCTCCTCCCTCCTTAAGGCCCTAACCCCAAGGTTTAGAGACGTGTTTTTGCCTGCCGCCCTGGATGGCACCAGTGTGCTTGAACCTCCTAGGCCCCAGGGTTTTGACAGTACAAAGGGTTACCCAGGAGAAGGCCCGCCAGCCCCTTCGACTCCTGGTCCGTTTCTCCTGCCACGCGACGCAAAGGACAGGACTCGGGCCAGGGCACGTGAAGGGGCCCAGCTTGCTGAAGGGAGACCGGTCTTGGAGTGCACTTCAAAGAACCGGGCCTCCCTACTTGCTCTTTTTGGTGCATGGTTGGTTGAGTGCGGCACCACCCTTGAAGATCTCCTCGACAGCAAGAAGGCAGATGCCGAAGTTGTCAACATGTGGGTTGTTAGCTATGGGAGGCAGCTCTTTGAGAGCGGCCGCCCTTACTGGCACTACGCTGAGACTATCAATGGGCTCGCCGCTCGCAAGCCCATCCTTAAAAGGACCCTTCAGGCTGCATGGGACCTGGCTTTTTCTTGGATGGCCCTGGAGCCGACGACGCATCATGTGGCTATGCCTGCTGTAATCCTTTTAAGCATGCTCACGGTTTGCTTACATTGGGGTTGGCTTCGAGAAGCTGGTCTCTTTTCGTTGGCTTGGGGAGGATTGCTGAGGATTGGGGAGGCAACAGCCATGTTGCGAAGGAATTTGGTCCTTCCCCAAGATGTGCTCTTTTCTCAAGGGCACATTCTGGCAAGGATCGAGGAGCCTAAAACGAGGATGAGGATGGCCCGCCACCAGGCGGCACGCGTGGAGCAGATGGACCTGGTACAGCTGGTGGCCCTTTCCTTTGCAGACTTGGAGCCTCACGAGAAGCTTTGGCCCCTTAGTTCGCAAACCCTCCGGAGGCGTTTTGACTTGATCCTCGAGCGCTTGGGGATTAGCACTACGCGAGGGAAGCATCGGCCCCTGGACCTGGGTTCTTTCAGGCCAGGGGGAGCAACTCACTTGCTCTCCCTGACTGAGAACAGCGAGCTGGTCAGGAGACGTGGAAGATGGGCCTCCCATCGTGTGATGGAGATATATATCCAGGAGGTGACGGCTTGTACGTTTTTTCCTTCCCTGCCCTTGGTGACGCGGCAACGAGTACTTCTGCTGGCACAAGCTTTTACAGCAACCTTGGAACAGGCAGCACAGTGGAAAAGGTAACAGGTCCCGCCTACCTCCTGGTACGCTCTCTTCTCTGCCGGCTAGCGGCCATGCATTGGCTTTTTTGGTGTGGGACGAATGGGAAAGACCTGCAGGTTCTCTGAAAGCTGAAGCCCTGGATGCGTATACCCAGGCTGCACCCTGTAGGGTTGCAGAAATTCCGGCTGGAGAGCCAATGGAAACCTTCGATGCACGGAGTCAAAAGGAGGTGCGAAGCTCTGACAATAGAGCTGAGTGCCGTATACGATGACGTGTTGCTCAAGTTTCGAAGCAGCCCTTCCCTCCCACCCTTTGCTGCCGAAGGGGAAAGACCTGCAGGTTCTCTGAAANNTTCCGGCTGGAGAGCCAATGGAAACCCTCGATGCACGGAGTCAAAAGGAGGTGCGAAGCTCTAATTAAGGGGTATTGGGCTCCCTGGGTAGAAGCCAATACACCCTGAGCGATCTTGTGGCTCTAGGGGATTTACCTTTGGGTTTTCTTTGGGGATGCGTCGCGGTTTGGATTTAGGACTGGGGAGGTTCCCAAAAAAAGGGTAATTACCTTAGATTGGGGTCCTTATATATAAGGATCCGACTCTTTGGGGCACTATATTGGGGTCCCCTATTTTCGGAAACCCTTGGCATTTGAATCCCCAAAACCCGGAGTCCGCCACCGTCCGAATTCTGAAGCTCAGAACCTGCCTCCGATCTAAAGACCACCTAGTGTGTGAGTGTCTGGGATTCAGGGTTTAGGGTTTAGGTGGCCGGGTGAGTCTTTTTTTGATACCATTCTCCGGTAAAGAACTGAAGAGTCGACACTTGTCTGGGCTTGTGAACTCGGCAACTCACTCGATTTCCCCGAGCGTTGGAGCATTGAGGTATGGTGAAAGTGATTGGCACCTCCCTGCGGACGTTGTGGAGCCTTTGCCAGCACTCCATCCTAAGGTAGTATCCGGTAGACCCCTTAAAGGGGACCCTTCTGAACCCTACTTGTGGCTCTCTTAAACGGGACCTTATTGAGAGGGTCTATATCCCCAAGGGGGTCCCCCTGATCCTAACTCCCACTCCAGCATCGGATGTTTCGCCCTCGGGGTTCGGTCACCGGTGGTTGGGCAAAGTGCTGCCGGGCTTGGGGGTGTAGGGTTTAGGGCCTGGGGATGTTCATTAGGTTGCTCAAAGAACCCAATACCCCTTAATTAAGTACTATACCCCAATTATCGGGGCCTGAATGTTTTGATTTAAGGGATACATTCCTTAATTCCCGTAATCCCTAAACCCTAAACCCTTATAGATCCCTTTAAGGAACCCTTACTTGAGGGGTGTTGGGCTCTGGTTGTGGCCAGGGGTTCGTATCACCGGGTCTCGAGCTAAACCCTAAACCCTAAACCCTAAACCCTAAACCGTTTTGGATCAAGCTTTATCCGACCGCAGGCTCCCCAAACCCCCAAGGCCCTAAGCACGTGACTCTGAGCCCTACTCCTGGATCCCGCGCCATGGGTTTAGCGTTTAGGGGTTTAGGGGTTTAGGGTTTAGGGGTTTAGGGTTTAGGGTTTTGGGGTTCCTGCAAGCCCTAAACCCTGGGCTGTACAGGCATGCTGTGGCCTTAGGGCAATCATGACGGTCAGGGAAGGATATGAAGGACATCGAAGCACAGTCGTGCCAAAAAACTGTTCCCTAGCTTCCAACATCACAAATCTCTAGACCCCCAAGCCAAAACGTATAAATCCTACACGGCCATGTAAGGCCATTTTTTTGGGCAGCATCTGAAGTATCCAAAACAGGGGCACCGGGGAGCTGATCTCACAGAGCGGGCGGAGCAGCTCTGGCAGCAAGTTGATATTCGAGTTTGGGGTTCGAGCCAGGGTTTTAAGTGTAGGGTTTAGGGACATGTGGGTCTACAAGTGTTCTATGTTTCTATATGGATAGTTCTCTAGATTGATGTCCCGTTTTAGGTCCTCCAAGAAAGTACGGCACCCTTAGAAAAAGGGACCGCGAAAGGGACCCTAGTTTAGAGAACTACACAGCTAGAACCCTTGTAGTACCCTTATCGAAACCCTACAGAAACCGTCATAGATACCTTTAAGGAACCCCGGTTCTATTTCTATGATTCTATATGATTCTATCAGAGCCGTGGGTCTCCAGGGTTCAGGGTGTAACCTGAAGGCTTGAATCATCAAGGATACCTCGAGGACATTTCCAGGTGGGCAGTTACCGTTATAGCAGTCTTATAGAAGGTCTATATACCTTATAGGAGCCTTATAGAAGCCCTATATACCCTAAACTCCCCCCCTGTAGTTTCCTTCAATGATACCACTCCCCCCACCCAGCACCGAAGCACTGAATCCTCAAACCCAAAACCACCCTAGTCTCTTTTGTCAGGGGTTCCTTAGGGTCTTCGACTGCGGCTTGGGCCATCTGTTTTTTGGGCTTGCAGAGGGGTTTAGGGTTGAGGATTAGGACCAGGATTAGGCTTCAGGGTTTAGGGGTATAAGTTATAGAGGGGTTTAGGCTTAGGATGAAGGGAAATACCACAAATCACGCCCATGTCGCGGGTGTTTTAAATAGATCTTTTGTAAGGAGAGGCCATCGGGAACACGCTTCGTTGTAAACAGATCCATACCACGCGGGCTGCATATGTGATGCAAACTAGAAAAGAAGCACTGACAGTGAGAGAAGCAGTGCAGACGCGATAAACCAAACCACCGAGATAACTGCAGGGAGCGACAAGCACTTGTTCGAGCGCTACAGCTGATGCTATTTTGGTGCCACTAGTGCTTCTAGGACGACGATGACCTCACTCTCATACTCATCATCGCCACCCAAGCATCAGCAAGATGGGACCCAATCCTGGCAGCATCCCCATTGGCACTTAACAGCTGAGTATGTAACCTTTAACCTGTTGGGGTTTATATACTCCTACCAGAATTGATAAGGTTAGCCGTTTTGTTCGGGCTAGGGTACTCATTCCTATAAGGGCTCTTAAGGATCCCTTTAACAGGAGTCCCAAGGATTCCCTTTAAGGGCGCAGATCTCCACAAAAGCGCACGTTGAGTTTGAGGATGGAAGTAGGGTTACTAGCCTAATGTGATGATAGGGTGCTTTGGCTTAATGATATATTCTTATGGTATGATATATCAGAACTGATTGTTAAAGCATATCCTATACATTTGTTTTATGGTTTAAGTAAGGGTTACAAGCTGCGTTCAACTCAAAGAGCTCCCAAGGTCGCTTTGCCAAAGCAGTCGGCGACGCCGTCCGGGCCTGCTACCCTGGGTTTCGCGCGCTCAACATCGATGCTCGGGCGCAGGAAGAGCCGGCCTGAGGGTTTTGGGTTTGGTTTAGGTAGGGGCGTAGGGGTTTGGGGAGTAGGATTTTAGGCTTTAGGGTTTCGGATTAAGGGGTTTTCGGTTTAGGGTGTAGGGTTTAGGGCTTGAGGGTTTTGGGTTGGGCACTGCCCCCCCCCCCCCAATACAGTAAGAGTCTAAAATAGGGCTACTACGGTTGATGATATAAATCCTGCATTACCCATAATAAGGAATAGACCATACTTCGATAGTTTAGGGTCCTTATGGTAATGCAGGATTTATATCATCAGCAGCATGAAGGGCCTTATATCCATATTATGAAGATTCCCCCCAACTGTTGCTGAGTGGGGGCAGTGGGTTTGGTTTAGATAGGGGCTTAGGGGTTTGGGGAGTAGGGTTTCAAGGTTTAGCGTTTCGGGTTAAGGGGTTTACGGTTTAGGGTGTAGGGTTTAGGGGCTTAGGGATTTCTTGAAGGCATATCGGGTTTTAGGGGGCTTGAATAAGCTGGAGTAGGATTTTTGAGGAGGCTTCTATCAAGGTTACAGGTTGTACGTGTGGCAGCATTATGGGGGTTTGTAGGGGTTTGAAGTCTATACGATAGACCCTAAACCCTAAACCCTAAAACCTAAACCCTAAAACCTAAACCCTAAACCCTAAAACCTAAAACCTAAACCCTAAACCCTGAAAGGCCTCAATAATTGGACCCGGGTTCTGCTGTATAAGGAACCATGAGCTCTGAAGTTATAGGGATTCCCTGCATCCTAGGGTTTAGGGTTTGGGGTTTTAGGGTTTTTGGGTTGAACACATAAAAAAATTCAGCAAATCGTTTTAGGTACCAAGAGCCTGCAGAGTCGTTTAAACCTACATCTAGGATCTTGGGGCAAACACATCGCAATAATGTACCCAAAACCCTAAACCGTAAGCCCTAAAACCTAAACCCTAAACCCTAAACCCTAAGCCCTAAAACTTATAATGTACCCACACAGCCCTGTTCTGATCATGTAGGCAAAACCCTAAACCCGAGAACCGAACCTTCATATATTACGTGGCAGGCAGAGCAGAACCCAGGCCCAGCCCAGCCCAGCCCAAACTTTCCGTCAAAAACACCGGACCGAAACCCCACAGAATTTCTAAAACCCTAAACCCTAAATCTTAAACGGCTCTAAACCCTACACCCTAAACCCTAAATCCCGAAACCCTAAACCCTAAAGCCCGAAACCCCAAACCCTAAAGCCCTACAACCTAAAGCCCGAAACCCTAAACCCCAAAGCATCATGCTCCAAGCCCCCTTCAGCCAAGGACGGGATCGCCCAAAAGGCGCAGCATCCGTGCTCTGGGGCTCCTTTCAATGGGGTCGGTTTAGGGTTTAGGGTTTAGGGTATTAAAGCTTAGGGTTTAGGGTCCAGGGTTTAGGATTTTGGGCCACTTAGGGGTTCGGGTTTAGATTCGGGGTTTATGGGGTTCTTTTGCGAGGGTCTGTGAGAGTTGTGGAAGGGTTCCTTTTTAAAGGGTGTATAAGAGTTCTATAAAACCTCCGAAGGAGCTGAAGGGTTCTATAGGTGAGGGTGGACAGGGTTCTAATGGTTTCTGGTGCTTTAGGTGGTTGCTTTCTTGGTTAGGGGTGTAATGTTGGAACATGGTTAATTAAGAATCCATACAAAGAACGCTGATCAAGACCCAAGGTTTCTTCATCCCTAAACCCTAAGCCCTAAACCCTAAGCCCTGTACCCTAAACCCTAAACCCTATACCCTAAACACTAAACCCTAAACCCTATATTTGGATTTTTTAGGCCTCCGGGTTTGAAGGTCTGCAGTTTGGTGTTGTGGGACTCGGGCTTGAGGGCCAGGCTTGGTTTCAACTTGACTTGCGGTGCGCGACCGTTGGGCCCAATATCCCACGTCATTAACGAATAGACCTTAAGTCATAGAACTAGGGCTCCGATGGTAGAAGGTAGATTCCTGAGTTATGGGGTATTGGGTTCTCAGGGTTTCAAGGGCTTTAAGGGTTCAGAGGGCGAGATCCAGGGTGGGTGTTTTTTCAGGAAGCTTTCTAAAGCCCTTTTTGGAGTCCCAGACCCTATACAGCCCTGTAAAAGCCCCCTTAGAGCCCTCATGGAACCCTATCACATTACAAAAATAAAGACTTCAGATTAGCTACATGGGTAGTTCTCCAAAATAAGGGTCACGTTTTAGGTCCCCCAAATAGTATGGCACCCTTGTAAAATGGACCTTAAGAGGGACCCTAATTTTTAGAGAAACCCAAAACCCCTCAACCTCTACCCCAAGCCCTAAACCCTAAACTCTAAGCCCTAAACCCTAAACCCCTCAACCCCTAAGCCCCTAAACCCTAAACCCTAAACCTAAGAGGGACCCTAGCATTTAGAGAGCTACCCACATGCCCCAAACACCAACAGTCGACCCGCACCAGCCCCCTTAGGTCGACGCCACCAAGGCTAAACTCACAAAGCCCCAGGGTTTAGGGTTTAGGATTTAGGGTTGAGGGTTAAGGGCTATTTGATTTAGGGTTTAGGGTTTAGGGTTATTTGATTTAGGGTTTCAGGTTTAGGGTTTAGGGTCTTTTTTTGTGATTTAGGGTTTAAGGTTTAGGGTTATGGATTTAGGGTTATTTGAGTTAGGGCATTTAGGTTTTAGGGTTTAGGGTTGTTTGAATTAGGGTTTAAGGTTCAGGGTTTAGGGTTAAGGATTTAGGGTTGTTTGAGTTAGGGCATTTAGGGTTTAGGGTTTAGGGTTTGTTTGAATTAGGGTTTAAGGTTTAGGGCTTAGGGTTATTTGGTTTTGGTTGAAGATTCAGGGATTTAGGGCTCATGGGTTTAGGGTCGAGCTGTATATGGAATAACGACGAAAGCCTATTTAGGGTAATGTAGATTGTGATTAACACACCCCTTTTCTTTAAGGGCCCTGATATTAGGAGATTTGCACCAACATCCGTATTGAGGTGGGGTTAGCAATCAGGGGTTTGCTGTCGTGAGCCTCGAACCAAGATCTTAAGCCCGGCCTAAACCCTAAACCCTAAACGCTAGACCCTAGACCCTAAACCCTAAACCACAACCCAACTCCTACAGCTGGGTTGCCCTCGTAAGGGCTCTGCTTGAGCCCTTGGCAGGCTCTTCGAGCATACAGCTGCTTATAAAGCGGCTTGGGGTTTAGTGTTGGCAGTTTAGTTGCGGTTTAGCGTTCAGGGTGCTCCCCTTCAAACCCTAAACTCCCTAAGCCCTATACCCTAAACCCTAAACTCCCTAAACCCTAAACCCTAAACTCCCTAAACCCTAAAACCTAAACTCCCTAAACCCTAAACCCCGGTGCGTTCCCGGAAGGTGTCCATGTACGTCCGAAGCTCAGTCCTCCGAATCTGGGGGCTTCCGGGGAGCCCAATACCTCTCATATGTCTATAATGGTTTAGGGTTTAGGAGTTTAGGGTTTAGGGTTTAGGGAGTTAAGGGTTTAGGGTTTAGGGTTTAGGGAGTTAAGGGTTTAGGGTTTAGGGTTTAGGGAACATACCTTCAATCATAACCCCCTGTATCATGAGAAGTACACTGCGTCATTAAGATGCATTGGGCTCTCCGGGTTCAGGTTCTCCTCTATGCGGGGTTTTCCTTTGTGGGCCTTAAACTGTGGTCCTTGTGGTAACATGGGGTCTGCAAAACCCTAAACCCTGAACCCTGAATCCTAAACCCTAAACCCCTTTAGAGGCTTTACTCGTATATAAATCTGCTACAAGATGCGCCATGGCCGAGACCCTAAACCCTATAAACCCTAAAGCCTACACCCTATACCCTACACCCTAAGATTTCTAGCTTTTCATGCCACGCCATGGTAACCGCCAGCTCAAGCCTCCACGAGATCTCGGAAGCTCCAAGACTAGCTCGTCATCAAAAAGGGAGGTTTCGGGGTTCAGGCTTTAGGGCTTACGGGGTTTAGGGTTTAGGGGTTTAGGGTTTAGGGGTTTAGGGGTTTAGGGTTTAGGGTTTGCTGTGGAGCAATCTTTACTTTAGGGATGTATAAGGGTGTTTTGTAGGTTTGTAAGGCTATGGTAACTCAGGCTCAGCTCCTTAAGAGCCCAAACTCCGAACTAAACCCTAAACCCCTAGAGCCTGAGCCCTAAACCCAAGTAAAACCCATGTCTATGAGTCTTGCTAGGGTTTAGGGTTTAAGGTTGTTCAGGCTTCAGACGAATCTAGGGTCGATTTAAGGGTTCTGGGTTTTAGGGTTTAGGGTTCGGGGCTCATGGTTCAGGGTTTCGGGCCGATAACGCTGATGTCACCTCAGGGTCTCTAGATAGTTTCCTGGGTTCTTGTCAAGGAATTTAGTTTACGTTACCATAATAGGGACCTATAGTAAATAATATGGCTTCCCTTATTATGGTAACGTAAATTAAATCCCTTAACAAGAACCCAGTTAGACACGACAAACCTACACCGGCATCGTCTTGTCATCGTTAAGGCCTCCATCTCCAGAATCGAGGGATCCGTGAATGCAGGAATCGTTGAGGGCTCCAGGCCCTTTGTCTTGGATTTGCGGTGCTTTGGGGCTTACCTGCCAGGGAACCAGGGCCCTAGAAATTGGAACCCTCAATCCCCTAAACCTCTGAACCCTAAATCCCCAAACCGCTAAACCCCAAAGCCCTAAACCCTACACCCTGAACCCCTAAACCCGTAGCCTCTGCCTTGCAGGGTCCAATGCGAGCTTCTGAAACATTGCGATGATTATTGCAAGTATAATCAATATTCTTTGTAATGCTATTAGTGTGATGATTTCATAAGATCAATGCAATATTGTTAATGTTGTTCTTAATGTTATTATTGTTAACATCTTCAATATTGTTACCATGATGATCATATCTCATGATACGATTACTACTGTTGATGAGCTAAATCCTGCGTGATCTTAAGGACCCTAAACTATGGGAATTATGGTATATTCCGTAATATGGGTAATGCTAAGGATTTATATCATCAACCGTACCCTAAACCCTAAACCCTAAACTCTATAAACCCTACACCCTATAAACCCTAAACCCTATAAACCCTACAAGCCCTATAAACCCTATGAGCCCTATCAACCCTATAAACCCTATAAACCCTATAAGCCCCATAAACCCTATAAACCCTATAAACCCCATAAACCCTATAAGCCTTATAAACCCCATAAGCCCTATAAACCCTAAACTCGAAACCCTAAACCCTAAACCCCTGTAAGCCCTATAAGCCCTAAACCCTAAACCCTAAGCCCTAAACCCTAAACCCTAAACCCTAGGCCCTAAACCCTATACTCTAAGGTCGGTGAGGAGCTGCGCAGCTCAGCGGCTTCTTAGGGTTTCGGGGGTTTCCTGGTTTGTGGGGTTTGGGGGGGAGGTTAAAGCTTAGGATGTTTTCGGGTTTTTAGGGTTTCAGGGTTTTATGGTTTAGGGTTTGGGCTGAATCAAGTAGTATTTGGAATCCCCAAACCCTAAACCCCAAACTCTAGAAACCCTAAGCCCTAAACCCTACACCCTAAGACCCTTAAATAAGGTTTGAGAATCTCGCAGGATTTGGGGTCGAGTCGAGGTCTCAGGGCCTGAGGTGGTTGGCTTCTTGTTGAGGCTTGTTCGGTGGGCCTTAATAGGGTTTAGGGTTTAGGGTTTACGGCTTAAACCCCAAACCCTAAACCCCCTAAGCCCCCTAGACCCTCTAAACCCTAAAACTTAAACGCCCTAAACCCTAAACCCTAAACGCCCTAAGCCCTCTAAACCCTAAACCCTCTAAACCCTAAACCTGCCCTAAAACCCTAAGCCCTAAACCCCGAGAGCTTAGGGTTCAGGCTCAGGGCTTTGAAGCTCCGTGCGCACTTCTGGGCTTTTGTGGTCCCTGCAGATAGCAGCGCTCCTCAACCTTTATGTCTTCTTGTAGGGTAGGGGTGGTAGGAAACTTAGGGAGTTATAGGATTAGTTAGGGTTTAGGGATTAGGGTTTAGGGTGTAGGGCGTTTAGGGTTTAGGGTGTTATAGGATTCCAGGATGTTAAATTGGTTCTTGTAAGGGGTATGTAGGGCCCAAGCAGCATCCGAAATCAGGTGTAAACTCGTTCGAAACGTATGTTGAAGGCTGGGTTTAGGGTTTCGGGTTTAGGGTTTCGGGTTTAAAGTTTAGGGTTTAGGGGTTTGGGTTTGGGGTTTAGGATTTAGGGTTTAGGGATCAGAAGGCAGTGTCACACTACCTCAAAGCCCCCGTAGTAGAAAAGTGCACCCTGACCTGGCCCTACACCCTAAACCCCTCAACCCTCAAACCCCCGCGAAACCCGACAAAAAAACGGGCCGCGACCCTAGGAAAAGTGGCCCCAGACGTGGCGGAGAGTAGTGGCTTCTCCGCTTCCCGCGCGCTGCTGGATGTGGAGCGCCTTGGTCGGCGGGGAAGATCCGGGTTCCCAGAGAATACATACATACATACATACATACATACATACATACATACATACATACATACATATATATATGTATATATATATATGCACACCTTAGATTCTTGGGGCCCTAATATTGTGATTTAATGTATCCTATGAATGTATGTACCTTAAATTCTTGGGGCCTTAATACTGTGATTTCATGTATAGTATTCGATTAAGAAGCATTGGGCTGTCTGGGTTGTCCTAAACCCTAAACCCTAAAGGCATTGGGCTGTTTGGGCTTTCCTTCTAGATTTCGGGGTTCAGGGTCTGGGCTTTGAAAGGTTTAGGGCTCAAGGATCAGGTTTTGAAGGCCTTACATTGGACTAAGGCTTGGGAGGGGCTAAAGCCTGGAGCGTTTGTATTCGACAGCGTTTTGGGAGTTACGGTTGATGATACAAATCCTGCATTACCCATAATAAGGAATATACCGTAATTCCCATAGTTTAGGGTCCTTAAGGTCATGCAAGATTTATATCATCAACAATAGTACTGTTTCGGACTTTGGGTTCAGGGTTTAGGGTTGAGGGTTTACTGTAAAGTCCAAGGTTTGAGGGTATAGCTCTCTTAAAAGGGACCTTATTGAGAGGGTCTATATCCCCAAGGGTCCCCCTAATCCTAACTCCCATGGAACAAGGGACCAAGCACCTTGGCTCAGCTTCCGCACCCCAACAGCCGAGGGAAGATGCTCTGAGTGGTATCAAGTGCTGACACAATGGACACGGGCAGTGATATTCAGACTTATACTTAGACATATAAATATAAATATACATATTAATATAAATATACATCTAAATAAATAAACATAAATATAAGTATACACCTGAATAACTAACTAACTAACTAACTAACTAGCTAGCTAGCTAGCTAGCTAGCTAGCTAACTAACTAACTAACTAACTGACTATCTAACTAACTAACTAACAAAATAAACAAATAAATACATGAATAAGTAATTACTTATATATATATATACATACGTATATACATATACATATATATATATATGTATATGTATATGTATATGTATATGTATATGTATATGTATATGTATATGTATATGTATATGTATTTGTATAGATACATACATACACATACACATACATATGTATATACATATATATATATATGTATATATATATGTATATATACCTAACTAGATAAAAGGGAACTTTGATTCAGGAAGCCCGACGGAGCAATGAGGCTGCTGGACTACAGTAATATCCATTGGAAGGCGTATAACAGACTCGCCGGGCATAGCTTAAGGCGGGTTTAGGGATTCGGGCTTAGGGTTTAGGGAGTTCGGGTTTAGGGTTTAGGGGTTCGGGTTTAGGGTTTGGGGTTTCAGGGGTTAGGGGTTGAATGTGATTAAGAAACCCTGGGCCTTTATTACGGTTCTTAATATGAGAACTAGTAAATTGGAGTCATGAAGCCAGGGTCTCTTAATCAGGTTCCTACATTATCCTGTTCACCAGCCCCTAGACCCTAACCTTCAACGCCAAACCCTAGAGTCCCAGCGTCACCCAAGACTCCGAACCACTACACCGGCAAAAGGCCTTGTAGAAAACGTAGAAGACCCTTAAGGAGCTCTATATATATAACCTGTATAGGAAAAGACCCTTACAAGACCCTCATGGAACTTGTGGTAGAAGACTCGATGATAAGACCCTTAGTGCAGGCTTTTGAGGCCTTACAAAGCAATATATAAAGCCTTATAAAACACGAATAGCACCGACTATCAGCCCGCTTGGAGAGACCCAAACCCTCAACCCCAACAATTGGAAACCCTCAAGCTCACACCCTAAACACCCAAACCCTCAACCCCCAAACTCTTAAACGCCTGAACCCAGGACGAGCCCCGAGTCCCCTTAATTAAGGAATATACCTTAAATTATAGGGGCCTTAATATTATGATTTAAGGTAATATTCCTTAATTAAGGGGTATTGGGTTGTCAGGGAACCCAGGAGCAGCCCGAGTCCCGGGCTCCACTCCCCTTGATTTCGAGGCCCTGCCTGGCGCCGGGCAGCGACGTTGCCTGGTCGCAGGGGTTTAGGGATTCGGGTTTGGGGGTTAGGGTTTAGGGAATTAGGGAATTAGGG
>CAJNJA010083008.1:0-20701 GCA_905231915.1 Symbiodinium necroappetens | reverse complement strand
CTCTCTCTCTCTCTCTCTCTCCCCACGTGTATATATATATATGTATATACACACACACACGAATGCATAAATAAATATGCACAAATACACACACACAGTATGTGTATATATATATAGAGAGAGAGATTATGTATAGATATATACATAAACAAATAAACTGTATGTTAAAAGGGGTGCAGGCTCGACGCTGCCAAGGCGCCAGCAGCAAGACGACGCCTTGGAGGAAAGCAACGACATCCGGAGGAGCTGAGCCGTGCGGCAGTGCCTCCTGGCATCTGGGGTTTAGGGTTTAGGAAAGTTTCTTTTTTGAGCACCTTTTTCCGTCTGCTGGGGAAAGTTTAGGGCCTAGGGTTTAGGGAGTCTAAGCAAAAGTTGAACTGTAAGGGCTCCACTATTCATGGAGGAATTTGATGAAGAAGGCGTGGCTCCGATTTTGGCGGGATTTAGAACCACGGGTTTCAGTACCAGGTTTCAGGATGTTCACATCGTGATTTCAAGTGCGAGCTGATAACCTCATGACGCCTCAGGTTTACATAGGCACCGACGTATCGCACATACAGGGCTGCACAGACAATGGGGTTGTGGTTTGCCAATGTATTCCGTAGCCCGTCCAACTCAAGCAACGTTTTCGGGCAGATGCAGGTTCTGAGTTTGGGAGCTAGGGGCTTATAATTGAAATGTTTGAAATGTACGGCTTTCGGTTGACATCTGCATGACAAGCAATGGCAGCACCACGCTCGAAATGCGGCATGAACAGATACGACTATTCTGCCGCACCTGGCGCCAGTGCAGCACTTGGACATGCAGCTTGGATTGGCATTGGTTCTTGAAGCGTGTAAACATACGCATCACTGCAGGGCTATTCACTAGGCGTCCAAGTGTACGAATGTGTACTATATATAGTCATTTACACCAACGTGCACCTGTCGTTAAAAAGGAACAGAAGCCCGAAGCCCTAGAGCCAAACAGAAACCCTCCAAGCCTCTTAACCAGTAATTACCAATATCTCCCCTGTGTAAGTATACTAGACTCCAAACACCTAGGCCAAGGGGTTGTTGGGAGGGGTGTGGCCTCCAAGAACTTCAGCTGCTCCTGGGCAAAGGATGTGCCTGGTGCCCAAGGGGCCCACCTGAGTTCGAAAAACGAGTTTTTGTCTCAAAGGTTTGGGGCTCAGGCCATTGGGGCTCGGGCCAACCTGAGCCTCAAAGATACCCAAATCCTAAACCCTAAACCCTAAATATTGGTTCTGGGGCGAATCGGGCCTTAAAACCTGGGATATCGACGGTTTCAGGTGGAGAGCCCTGGGTTTTTCGCGATACGTCGTAGGGACTGGCGGGGTTGACCTGAGACGGAAAGTGCGCGACAGCAACGAGCAGCGCTAGCCCTGTAGTAGGCTCTACCATACGAATATCACAACTGTTGGTAGTCTACTTTGGAAAAACTAGTAACTGAAAACTCTGGAGTGATTCCCCCCGGTTGGCCCTCAAAGCATCAACCCAGGTCTGGGATTGTCGGACGTTTTCGGCTTCATGCCCATAGCAACAGCGCCGATGCGCCAAGACATAACTGCTAGACATTAGAGTTTAAAGGGTCTGCGAGATTACAGTTTAGGGCTTCGGGGGTTGAGGGGTTGAATTGAAGTGCGGTGAAAAGAAGTAAGGCCTTCAGGAATGCCGGTGCTTGAACTTTCTTTCCACCGAACCCTTGCAAGCACAACGCCCAAAGCAGCTCCGAATCCAAGGGGCTCTGCCAGGCCCGCCACAAAGAAGCTCGCGGTCCGTGCAGCGGTGGGGAGAACCTGCCCGGCATCCACCAGACCCAGCTTCCTGGAGGTGGGCAAAAGAGCTTCGATCCCTGGGCAGAAGTTGCATGCATTTTGGGTTTTGCTCGGGAGCTTGGGTTTCGGCTGCATTGCAAAGTATTGCAGTCTGAGTCTGGCTGCATTCGAAAAACCATGGTTCGAGGCCGCCGACTTCTCATTGCTACGGCCTGACCCCACACCCCGAAGACCTTCCACACTTCTAAGGGCAAGCTTCAGGTAGTGGGCCAAAGATGCGAGCCACGTGAGAGGCAGGTAGGCGTAGCCCAAGTCCAAGAAATCATTCAAGACCTTCCTAGGCTGTTGTTGAATCCCGGTTAGGGTTCAGGCTTTACGACCTGATCCCACGAAAGAGTATAAAGTCGTGTTGAACAGCGCCCCAGCATCTGCTCCGGATAGAAGAGAGCACTCAAACCTTGGTCGCTCTTCTCCGGGGTCTAAGGGGGTTTAATTATTATGAACCAAATATTTTTGCCATTATTGTGAATATATAAACTAATCATAAGTTATAATGAATATTATGAACAGATAGAGCTGTTACGTACCTACTGAAGCTTGGAGACATGATGCTCAATGGAAGAAGGTGCTTAGAGCCAATCTGCTCTCCGGGGAGAAATGCAGCTTTGCAACAAGTTTCGGCAACAAATGGCTCAACACCCATGCAGAACCATGTCCCTCGACCGGAAGCAAACATAAAACCCGAGCTAAAGTCGTTGAAACTCGCCATAAACAATCACGGTGTAGCAAGTCTTTGGTCCTTGAACCAATCTTTCCCCAGCAAACTTGCGAACTCCGAGCACCTCAACTTTAATCGGTGACACAAAACCGAATAAGCTCTTAGTGCTTGCATACCAACACAGTCGAACATGTATCCTAAATCCTAAACCGCCAAGCCAGACCCGGAACCCTCTTCCAAGCATCTCGGACTCTGAGGTCCTCTGAGGGAAGTCCTCAACCCCTGAGCCTGAACATGAACCTCTGACCTCCGCATCCTAGCAAGATCCCAGGGACCTCTGGCCAACCGGTCCATCATCCAGACGAATATTCCTGGTCCTGGAGCTTTGTCTGGCTTCGAAAAAAGTCCACTTCCTTGTATAGAGAGCGAGCTCATCGTGTGCTCTTTGCATCCTAAACTACGTAATATCAGTATGCGACTGTGCGCTCAACTCATATAGTCGTTCTACCTCATGCCATGCTACCCATGCTGTTAGAGTGGCTTTACCTATCACAACCTACCGCTGTGGATGTCCGAGCTGAGGTAGCCATGGCACACTACTGTTCCCTTCAGCTTGTTGCCGCTTCACTTTGTCTTCTCATCCCTGGGCTGGGCCCCTGGGCTATCGGATCCACTGGAGGTTCAGAGCCTTGGTGCTTGTAATAGGCACCAAGATTCTGAACTAGTAGCCGAACGATCAGTAGAGCTTTGTAGACAAGGTCTCACTTCTCTGAAGAGTGTCTCCTGTCTCCCCTCTCTCTGCAATCGCGCGAATAAGATTCGGGTGTGTAGGAGCGGAGTCTCAGGGCCCCCAAACCCAAAGCTCTGAAGCCATGGGCCCCCAAACCATGGACACGCCGAACCCAGTTTTGAACCCAGACTCTGCTGATCAGCTGGGAAGCAGCACTGCATGATTGCACACAACCCTGCCTCAAACAAAGTCACAATGCCGTCACCATTTCAAGTCCCCTGACACCTGTGTACGGGTATCCTCGCACGACGAGAAGGTCGAACCCTGTAGCCCTAACCCCAGAGCCCCAGACTCCAAGCGAAAAGATCCATGTCAGAAGTACTAGGCTGGCATTTGGATGACTTCTTCCTCTGCTTTCCCGCATCTATATAAATCTAACAGTTTTCAGATTTCGAATGGTAGGGTATTCGAGTCCCGGGTTTGTGGATAAAATGAACCTAAACGGACCTAAACTTAAACCCCAAAAAAGATCCCGGGGTCCCCTCCTAGCAGTGCTGCCGCCGCCAGGGCTGAATGTACTGTGAAGTCATCCAGAAGAGTGTCCGGTGCGCCGGCTTGCACGACGAGATCCTGATCCAGTTCTGTTTTTGGGCTCATAAGGCTTTTAGGGGGATTTCTAGGACCTATAATACAATCTCTGAGCCATGAACCTTTTGGGCCTGCAGTCCCGAGCCACCATGACTAGTAACAAAAATTGTATACGATCTCATCCAGCTTTGGAAAGGCTATAGAGTGGTGCTCTTTCGGGGGCCTGTTGGCCCTCCTGATTGCTTTAAGATTTGGCTTCGGGTGATAGTGCTGTTCCAGCGTTCTTGCATCTACAGGAGGACAGTCGCGTTTAAATTTGCAGCACAAGAGAGCCTCGGGTGGAGAAGCGTGCTTTCCAGTTCTCTGCCAGGAGCCTAAAGAGGGGTTGCCCCTCAATGCCAACTCCCATGAACTTCCAAAGTCCTATAAACCCTCGGTAAGCGTAGACTTTCACAAAACCCCGGTAACTGAAGGCTTCTTGCAAGATACGGTCTTCCTCCCTCGGTCCCATTCAGGCAGCGAACCCCTGAAAGTTCACAGCTTATAGGTCCCAGTCGTGTCCTGGAGGTGGTGACAGAACACGGCGCCCAGGAGGAGGAAGAGCAGGGCCAGCTCTGGTGCGCTGGACTCATGCTGTCTTGCCGAGCTCGTCCCCGGGATGGGGAACAAGAATGGGAAGCCTTGCAGACGTGGCAATGGAAGCGACTGGGTATATCTGATATCCCTCCTGTTTTTCCTTAGTCAACATGTTCACTACATCTCGCAAAGAAGCCCTAAACTGCCAGAGTTGCGAAAACGAGAATCAATAGTGCAGAAACGGCGAGTGTATGGTGTTAATGAAAACTAGCTTCGTGATTGCACTGTACCTAAAGCTAACGGCCAATTTTTGGCACCACATATCCGCCGACATGAACCCTCCGACCCTCACGGGGCATGCCACCCTCACGAAGCCTACAGAGGTGAAGGTTCCCGTCGAAATTTCTGTTTGACCTCTTTTAGGACAAGCTTACCATGACCAGGAATCCTAGTCTAGATCTATAGTTTAGAAGAGCCCCAGACCCCATGAATTCCTACGGTGCAACGTCACCTGCTGGGGAGATTTAACCGTTGCTAGAGGAAATATACCCAGGTTTCGTTTTTGGAGCTTGCAGGCCACATTCTTGCGCTTGTTATGTAACGGGCAAGCCCTAAATAAATCAGACCCTGACAGAAGTAGGTCCGTTTGTGATACAGGTAAACCCTGAACCTCAATGTCCTTAAGCACTTGAAGCACGGCTTGCATTACTAGTATCCCCACAGAGAACTCACCGATGTTTCAAAGGAGCTTGAATAAGTACCAGGATTCTACTGTAAGCCCCGCCTCATCCAGATGAGACATACTGGTAATGATAGCCTTCGGAAAGCCGGAAGGGGAAGTAACACGAAATAGCACTTGCCCCCGGAAAGGGGTATGTTCACCAGGTGGAGGGTTCCAATACAGATTACAACATGGGTTCCTGGAAGAGGGCCCGAAGGAAGCCGTTGGAAGTACCGACATATTTCAACTTGAACCAAACCGGACAGCCCTAAAGCCCGGAACTTTTGAAACCTAGAGCACTTTTGCCGAAAGTTTTGAACCTGAAGCCCCTGCGCTCGCACACATCTTTTGAATCGGTCGCGTCTGTGTCCGATCCGTGCTTCGGCGGATGTTCGGGTGCTGGGGCTTGGGGCCATTGCTTCGAACCCAAACTTTCATTGCTCTTTCGAATCAGAAACAAACATTACACCTAAACTTCGGCCAAACGCCTAGTGCCATCTGTGAGCTGGCTCAGCTGGGAATGGAGCAGACGGGGCCGACTGCTAGACATTGCTTCTTCGTCTCACTCGTTGTGACTTTGCAGTAGCAGCCGGTGTAGGTCGTGACCTCTGCGCGCTAATCCCTGTGGGGATTTTGGGCACAGGAACCCATTACTGTAGCTGGGCTTCAAGATGACACAGGCACAAAGACAGAAAACTGCCCTGATAACGGAAATCTAACAGGAATCACGTTTTGGCCATAACGTGCTTTGGTAAACTGTGTACACTGCGTTGAAGTATAGACTACATTTCAAGAGAACATCCGGCCTGTTAAGCCTCCTATGACTATGAAGCCCCACAGCATACAATGATGTTGCCTTTCTGATGTGTTGGGGGTGCGAGGCTGCAAAATGAATAGAATGAATAGAAGTCTAGCCCAGACAACCCTGAGCCTGAGTCCCTGCTGTCTGAAATGTGGGGGGCTGCTAGACTGTCGCTTCCCAGCGATTGTTGAATAATGGCTACATCATATTGCATTCGTGCACGAGGAGAAGGTTCGGCTTCAGTTGGAGGTCCTTTTTCGGAAGTAACACATGGCCAGAGCCCTGAGGACTCGTTGCCGACAGATCCTGCGCCCACGCCCTCGGGTCAGGGTCAGGATGAAGGCGACAGCAGCCACTTGGCCGTTCAGATCTGAGGTTTTGCTGTGGTTGGGAGTTCAAAAGCCGAGAGAGCCGCTCCTGCGCTCCGCTCCCAGTCTCTTTCGGCTCTAGGTTCTGCAACCGCTCGAAACTTAGAGGGCGAAGCGGGTCGACCTTCAGACGAACCAAAGCTACCACCCGGACAGCAGACGAATCAAAGCCATCATTCGGAGAAGATGGAGAAGCACTACCACCACCATCATTAAGTAGCGGGTTTCGCTACGAGGGCTCTCCAGGTGGGGGCTGCTTCGGCTTAGACGGGCTTGCGTGCCCAAAACGGTCCTACGTGCACAATGAATCCTACAGGTCCGAGCCTTTCAGGGTCATAAGCTTTCGTTCTGTGGGATTTGGAGCTGCAGGCATAAGCCCTAAGCCGAACAAGCATTCAGGACTACCTGGGGTTACCTGCCCGTCCGAAAGAATATTAATATCTCAAGATACCAGCCGCCGAGGTTGCCGACTGTTGAATTATGTCCAAACCTCGAATGTTTACATTGGTGACATTAGTGGAGCTGGTCTTCGCAAGTCAGGCGACAAATCATGAATCCGCGAAATGCATGTTAGGGTGCGAGGCACGCTCCGCTTGCTGGACTCGAGGAAGACGTGGCAAACGAAAGCCGACTTTTCCGAAGCTTATAGCCACGCTAAAGGCACCCACTCAAACCGTTCATTTTACTTCTGTGCACTTTGGTGCCATGACCTGGTACCCCGATGACCCCCCGGCAATCTCCAAACATCCACCCCAAACCCTAGATCTAAGCACAAATAACCCCTTCCTAGCCTTTCCGGCCCGCTGCTATGCCAGCCACGGCAGGATTGGGACTTGACGGCTAGTCCCTTTACGCACTATACCCTATACCCTATACCCCACAAGCCCAAAAAAGACCCGGCAACCCCTGGAACCCCTAGAAAGGTCGAGAGTTCATAGAAGCCTTTGTAGAATTTTTGTCAGGCTCGGAGTCGAGGCTTTGAGGCTCAGGCCTCGAGGGAACTTCAGAAAAAAGAAGCGGTAAAAAACACGGGCTCAAGCCGTAAGTAGCAGATCCTCATTCTAGAGACACCCCAAAGGCCCGACCGATTATTCTACTACATTTGCGAGCGGTCGTTTTTTTTGTAGTCCGAGGACCTTAGTGTACTTCCCGTCGCAGGCCGTGACATCTTGCTCATCGCAAGTCCTTGGGCAGGCTTGGTGAGCTGTATGCAGGAGAAACTTTAAACACTGTGGGATGTAGGATTAAGCATCGGGGTTGATTGTTTATAGGGCTTAGGGCTTAGGAGAAGCGGGTTAACGAATGAAACAACAAAAACATAAGTAGATGAATAAACAAGTGAACTAACTAAATACATACGCATTAAAGCTGTGTTAGTTATAACTATATTTTTATGTAAATACATATGTCTTGCTCAGAAACCCATTCGGGTTCCAAACCAAAAACCGCAAACACTAATTCGCAGGAGCAATGCCACGATTAGTTTTGTAGGGTTAGATAAGGACACAAGCAATGCCAGCAAACGAATGCCAAAGATTTCCAGCTTGCAAGAGCAGACCGAAAGCCACAGACAGTTGTGAACGACACAACTAGACCGAAATAAACAAACAACAACACTGAATCACATTCGGGTTACGGCATAAGGATTTCGGTGGTTTACGAGGGGTGTTAGCCCCTTTGGACCGTTTCGCAGCTCCAGTATAAACGGCTTTGGGACCCTCTAGACCCTCTGCCCTTCAGCTGGCATGGGGCTCTGCTCTTTATTCGGCCGCACCGCAATGTACGGGTTCCCTGTAGTGCCAAACTTAGACCAGCCTCCTCATTTGCTACACTACGCCCTCTAGACTGTAAACCTTCGATCAGCCCTGAACGCTGCAATGTGCTCATGGTTTAGGGCCTTTAGGGCCCAGAAGACCTCAACCCTGAGTCAAATCAAGCATCGCTTTGCCCGGCAAACCATCGCCCTTACAGGTGATATCCGAATAGACCTCAGTGCGTAGGGCTTGGACTCAGGGGTTCTATTCTAGTGACTAGTGATCTTGCGTCTGCGGGTCTACAAAGATCTGACCAATTGGGGTCTCCATTGCGGCTCCGGGTTCGGAAGCTTACATGAAAGGACGGAACAAGCCTTGGCTTATCTGGAAGATCGGGTTCAGGCTCTTCACCGCGTTGAACTTTCTGCTCCATGCTGCTCGCAGCGCAAGACCGAAAAGGGTTTAAAACACACGTGCCGAAACATGCCCTTGCTGTGCTTCCGAAACATGCACATCCTTCTTCCTTCCGAACCCTACACATGCTTCAATTTGCAGGCTTGCCGATCGTGTAACTACGCAATACTAGTCTCAGAGTTGTTACAGAATTTCCGGGCCTTCGAATCATGCACAAGCAGCAACATAGCATGTCTGAACACTCAGGAATGCTCTGCGTAACGTCTCGGTGTTTCCAAACCCTGCGAAAGCTGCTGCATAATTAAGGCATCTCGAAATCTCTGTGCTTCCGATTCACAGCATTGCTGTGCTTCCTAATTCTATGAAGACTGCGATGAAAGCTCCCGCTTCCAAACTCTGCAAACCATGCAGCGTGCAGAACGTCTGTCGTGCTTCCGAACGATGTGTTGGTCAGAGCTGGTGTCCCGGCAAAGCAACACCCAAATCATGGAACCCTCAATGCTCGCTTTTGATGGTGTTCATCCGGAAGCCTTGTACCCAAACCCGGCCTCGGTTGTTGAGATTTGTGGCTTCAAGCCGAATGCCAACACAGACAACAGAAGATTCACATCCTAACTGTATTTAGGGCTTAGGGCTTTGGTTGAAGATTCGGGTCCGGGATCTATACTTGGAATGGTGAGGTTGCTGTAGCCTGAGCCAGGTACCAGCTGGTTGGCGTAGCCCGCGTGAATCTCTACATCGCCGATGTCACCCTTGAAGCCGGAGCTTTTGGCACTTCCCACCTGACAAGGGACGCGACCATGCACCCGGAAGTATAGTTTCCACCTGACGCTGAACACATCTGAACACCAAAACATGGGGTTTGCGCAGAGAATCTAAGATTCTGTGCTCAGCCCTAAGCCCGAATCACATAAACGTAAATAAAGAAACCAACACTTCCATCCAAGGTGGAGGGCGAACTCCGGAAGTTGGCGGCTTCACGGAGGCTTTGGGCTTCACCTGACGCCTCTATGGATTCTAATTCTAGGTCCCAGACCCGCAGCCCATCCATATTGATCTAAACACCCCCCAAATGACAAACACCAGAAGCACCGAAAGCCCAAACCCTACATAAACCAAGATGCGAAGATGCAACACCCCCAAACCTATCCAACAACACCCGTGAATTTAGGAACACCTCTGACCACTGCTTATAGGGCTTCCTGGGAATGCTCCAAAAACTCCGCATGGCTTGTGACTCGCAGTGTCGTTTTGGCATTTTTGCTTGCTGGGGTTTGGGCTGGAATGACGACTTGGCTGGGTGAGGGTTTTTGCGGCTTGAGGACGCAGGTTGTGATGAGCTCGGGCTTCTCTCCCAGAAATAACTTACAAGTCCTGCCATCGTCGCCTAAGAGGCTTCAACAGAGCCCGAGTTCGCAGAAACCCGTGTTTCTACTCCTGCAGATACCATGGAGAAGATCAAGCTCAAGCGCCGTGCGTCCCTGAATATCCTTCGCATGCACAACGACCGTTTTGCATTCCTGGCATGCTGGAAACCGCGACCCACAGCAAAGATAACTTCAAGCAAGAAGCAATGAGAAAAATGAGTCGCACTGCAGTCAAGGAGTGCCAAGCCAAGGAACAAAAAGAGATGATGCTCGACTGTGATGTTTCGGATGCAGGGCTTCGTGGTTCCGGCTGTGGCTATGTAGGATCATCCCAGCAGGGCTATCAATCACATCACCGAACCAAAACCGAATCCCCAAGCTTACAACCTCTACGACGAATCGAAAGCCCTAAACCCCAAACACTCCTGGTCCCGGCCTGGATGGAGTTGATGGGCCTGGGATTCTCACAGGCTTAAGCTCGGCCACCAGAAAAGAAAAAAAAACATCACTGTACAGGTTTTCGGGCTTATGGTCGGCCACCAGAAACATGGGACCTTAGACCGCGACCCCTAGGAGTGCCTGGCCACGATGCGGCTGCTTGCTTTCCAAGCAAAACAGGGGCACCTTAGCACCTTGCCTTGAAGCCCCTTATAACTCATCCCACCTGAGCCTTACAAACGGAAAAACCACCGAGTGAGGATCGTGCACGAAGATTTTGGGATCTGATAGAGTTACCTTCTCAACTGCTTTCTTGCACGCTTGACCGAATATCTTCTAAACGTCCTAACCCCGAAAATGAAGCTGAACAGTATCAAGCCCCAATTGCGACCCCGAATCCCCAAAGGCATGGCTTCACGGTCGGAGGCTTGTCTGTTGAAGGTTTCAGCTTGTGGTGATTGCGGCCTCTCCAAAAGCACGGTGTGAACAACCTTCAAGAATGAAGCCGCTGCATCAAAGCACAGAGCGATAAGCATATGCACGAAGAAGACCACCCAAACCTTTGGAGCTTGAAGCCCCGACATTTGATGGCCTCGCATGCTTCAAACCCTGAACCCTAAGGCCCTGAGCCCGAAAACCCGGGTTGCAACCGGCCTGAGGATGAAATCTTCGGCAGTCTTGCCGCTCGGAAGTCCTGGAGAACCACTCCGTCATGAACATCTACGTCTCAGGCCCTGAGTCCTAAACTCTACAATACGATGGGCGGAACTGTAGGCCGGTAGTTTTTAGCCTAACAGCCCCACAAAGGTCTGCAAACATGCCGAAGTCTTCTTCTGGTGCTCACAAAATGAAGTCTATTCTATTCTGTTTCGGACCCTTGGGGGCGGGATCCGAGCTGGTTTCCGCCTGAGTTTGCACTGTTCTGGAACTACAGGGTTTGGATACTTTGGCTTACTAGGGTTTTTGACGCCGATAACATCACGACGGAATTCGCTTAGACCCAAATTTAGGCTCCAGGATATGCCATATCAAGTTACGATGCCTACGATCGCGGTGCTTCGTTCTGAGAGCTTCTACATGGCTTGGCTTGTCTGGAACTATTCGCTTAAATCTTGCATGCTCGGAGGCATCCCAAACCACTTAAACTTGTATGCCTTCAAGTCCCACGCGGGAGGCTCTGTGTCTGGTACCGCGCTCCTGCTTCGACTTTTTCTCCGTCGAGGATGATCTGCGCGTTCGTCCTGCACAGGGTTTCAAGGTCGGCAGCTTTCGCGGTTTAGGGTTCAGGGGCCTGCGGCTTTTCGAACCTCTAGATTTTGAGAGATGTGTTCGGGAGCTCACAGCTCGGACACTCTAAGGCACGTGACGAAAAGTCTATTGTGAGACCACACGCAAGATGATGACACAACAAAACCGCGCAGGACGCACAACCCTGCCGAAAGGAGTGATTCAGCCCCGACAGAGATCCACCCTACTCCTACGCCAGTAACCTATTTGCGGACCTCTGCCACAGCCACTACTCTGGGCGCACAAATCAGGAGCAAGGCTCAAAGGGCTGGCTGTAAGGCTGTAGGGATTCACGACCTCTATACCGTCTATACCCTTCAAACCTCAAACCTAAGCCCGCGACCTGAGAAAAAGAAAGAAGGAGCTTGGCTTCGCAAGAATTCCGTTGCAGGCGCATCCAAAACCTGTAGCCCCAATGCCACAAATTCACCAAATCGTCACAACCCTCAGCCCCAAAGGGGCGCTTTCAGTAAAACGAGATTCTCCTCGCCAAAGCTCCACACGCCGTAAAACACCGCCGAACTGATGTCCTCTAAAGCCCATCGATCCTCACTGCTAATTAACGAGCTCCCCGCGAGACTGCTGCGCAAAAGTTTGAGGATAGGGATCTACATATAATCGAAAACAAGTATGCCAGAATGTTCAGTGTCTGCTGGTGCAAAACAAGGGCTACTTCTTGTTCGGTGACTCTTCATGAAGCTCCTTTCAAAAGCCTACCCCGCGGAACACCATGGCCAAGATCCCATACAACGAAAAATAGGTTTTCCATGCAAATTGAAAACGGCTCGAATAGCCAGTCATGCTGCATGGGAAGCTCTACAGGTGCAGCTTTCCCCGAAATCGTGCGCCACTCATACAAGAAGCACCTCAACCAGAACCCAAACCGAAAGTCTGAACAGTTCTAGTACCGCTGTCCACTCCAGGCAGTGCGTAAGACCCCGAGACTAGTCGGTCCCAGTCTTCACGAGCTCGAAGACGTGCCACTTACCATCATCCAGTCTCTTGCTGGTCCCAATCCAACCTGGACAAAGAAAACACCAGGCAAACTCCCAAATACTAATGTAAACACCCTATACAGCCTATAAGCAATCCAATGAAAGACTAGGAACCAGTATCAACGCACGCTACGTCATGCCGACTCAGTTCCGTTTGCTTGGGAATTGGGCTTTCACTCGGTTCTTCGAGCGCACTTCTAGACTTTCACTCACGACCTTGAGATGTAGATCGCGAATCCCCCAAGAAAGGAACCTGCCCGTGCAAGCTCGTTATTGTGGTCACGCACGGGCATTTCTATGACCGAAGGTGTATTTTAAGTTCGGCGGGCATCTTGAAAAATGCAGAAAACTTTGAATCCACGTCGCCGATGGCCCGTGTGGGACGACCCGTTACGGGCTTTAGAGTACGGGGTTTGGGGATGTGGATTTGACTTTGTGGACGTGTTGTCAGCAACTTCGCTTTTTGGGAAGGTTGATGGGGAAAGGTGGAAGACAGATCCCTATCAGCCCTATCAGGTCATCACATTGCAGACCCGAGATTAACAGAAAAGCCGAAAACCTAAACTCCTAGTTATAAACCTTGGAAAAACCCTTGTGACGAACGCTTGAATCCTGAAAACGCTTCCGCCCAGGCAAACCCTAAAAGCCCTAACCCACTTGCCTCCAGGAGCATCCAAGCCCCGGCCATGAGGTCCCATGCCAGACTTCGTCCTCAAGCTCCACAAAAACCCCTTGATTCTGGGCTCTGCGAGGGATGTATCAGAGCTTTGAAAGAATGTACTTAAGTCGAGGATCTTGGTTTTTCATTTTTGCGGGTTTGCCTCCAGAGTGGGTTCCACGACTATAGGATTTTTGGATGGTTTACCTTATGCGAGCAGTGGCACGAAGATGCTGCCAAAGGAACGTAAAGGCAGCCTCGATTGACATTAGCACTCATGAGCTGACAAATCCACGTCTTTCGGCCAAGCAAAGTTGAGATGTCGAAAACCCTCAAGCCCTGGACCGTAAATCCTGATGCCACAAACAGTAGGTGACCAACTTGCTCAAGATCCGATCTTCACACCCTTGCTTGTTGCTTTAGAAGCCAAGATGCGTTAAAGTCCATCTTGAGGATTAAGGTGTAGCTGCAACTCAGAGTCATAAACACGTTCTTCACCATACCCTCTTGAACGCACCGGACCTTCTGAAGCAAGCAACCGAAAACCCGCAACCGTGACGTGAACCTCAAGCTCTATATGAAGCAGGGTCTGTATCCGCCAAAAAATACATTCCCAAAGCATGTACGGAACCCTGTATGCACTCACCAAAACCCCTATAAGCCTACTCTTACAAACGAACCGAGGCTCTGCGAGAACAGACACGCTTTGCCTTTCTTGCCGCCGTACACAGGACCCAAACCGTGGCTAGTGAATACGACATCACCTGACCAAGGCGGCTTTTCTGCTGCTGCACAGAGTCCAGGGAATTATGAGGAGCTTGGGGAAGTTTGGTGCATTCTGAAAAGTTTGGGTTTAGGGTGTAGTTTTGATACTTCAACTAGAAACACAGCTTCTTCTGCAGGGAATACAGAGTCGGTGGGTCTTGGGTTCAGGGCCTTTGCAGGGTTTAGGCCTTATGCCGTTGAAGGACAAATTCTGCTGTTCAGCCCTGATTTAACCGGATGTCTCGTTGTGAACAGACCCGGCAAACCGCATCAACAGGACTACACAGTGACAGGTAAGCAATCTGGTATACACCAAGCAAGCTTCCGTGTTAACAGACTGCATCGGTACAACCTATTCATCTTATCCCGCAGGTGTTTCACGAGGGACAACAGTCCTCTTTGCACACGTTGCCTGCCATAGAGTCCTCCGTTCAAGGCATGGAGACCAAAATATAGATTCAACCATGGTTTACCTGACGATGTTTCAGGACTGCTGATGCAGGTCGGGCAAATCACCGCAGATTCGGGTACACATCGTGCGACAAGATACTCATGTTCACGTTGCCCACGAGCATGACACGGTACTGTACTGTCATCCGTGCATACCATGTGCCATGCTTTGAGTTGCCAGACCTAGACTGCATTTTACAAAGCTCCTTGCAAGCCCTACGCCCTACACGGCCACACTCCAAACCTGAACCCCTTAGCCCCAAATCGCCTAGACTTTGCCGGAAAATGCTCGAGTGAAACGGGGTCTCAGGATGCTTCCACATATAAAGACCTTCACCCTAAACCCTAAAACGTACCCTAAACCCTAAACCGTACTTCCCCTCCCCAAAGAATCTTTCAAAGCGCCGCCTGAAGCGGTGAGCCCATGGAAGATGTTCGGGTAGTTGGCGTTCCTGGGGCCCTATTAAAAATGATCACGTTTAATGAAGGCTTAGATGCTTACACGCATGATGTGTGAAGTCCCTGAACTCCAAGCAGTTAGGTAACCCTGAGAGGCCCTAACCTGCAACTGAAGTCCCTCGACTCTGGCCTTACTTGCAGCAGGTATATCTACAGACTTTCGACCCCCGAAGGCTGAAATGAGTACTATGTGCATACTTGGGCCCTGAGGGCCCGCATTTAAACACTTACACTTGCTTTAAAGTGGCGATGTTCTCAAACTGCTACGAAGGGTGTCTCTCCTAGGGGTCCAAAGGATCGAATAGTTAGGTACATTTAGAATAGACGTACTGATAGGACAGTGGAACTTGGCTCTTGCCAGGGTTTCGGAACTTCGCGTCCCAGGTTGATACTCCATGCAGCATCGCAAGCTTGGGTATCGGTTTGCGGCAAGGGCTTAGCAAGGGTTTCTATAGGGTTTAGGGGCTATTGCAGTCGGTCAATGTAGAATGCACTACACTCCGTCTTGAAACAGGCTCGCAAGACAATCCGCATGAGGGATTTGAGGTGAGACACAGAAATTTGAGCTGCGAGGCTCTACGATCTAAACCTTGAGGAACATGTGCTCTGTGTCTGCAAAGACTGCAAGGCTCTGGGGGAGAGCTTGAGCAAGCGAGGCACCGATAGGGCATGGAGGGCTTCTGAGCTCTTATGCTACAAGCCCCTCGAACCAGAAACGGAACTAACTTTCACAGAAGCAAACCTTTGGGTTCATGGTATGCTAGCATGCCTATACTTCCCACGAAAACCGGCTCAGAAACCTCGGCTTGTGTCTCAGGGGCTGGGCGGCTTTAGGGCGTTTCAGGAAACCGGAGGGCTGCCAGGTGTCATAGGACTTCTAATCTAAGTCTTTCTAGGAATTCCCAGTCACATTGAACATCTCTACACTCTATGACAGAAAGTATCGGGAACCCTTCGGGAACAATGTTGCTAAAGTCCTCGCAAGGGATCATGTCGTCAAACTTCACCTTGCACTTGATGCGGAACGACTTAGAGAAGGCGTCGGAGAACCCGCTGGCATCTATGGTCTTGCCGTTGGTGCTCACCGTAGGCGGCGGCATGCCTGCTCTGGAATTTCGGTCTAGAGGAGTTGGGGCTGTCGGTCTGGGACTTGAGCTGACTGAGAATTAGGACGATCCTTTGCAGTTGCACTGATATGGACGAGAAGCATTGCCAAACAAATTGCGACAGAATCTTCATGTTGCTTGGATCGTGTAGGCGTCAGCTCACAGAACTAGGACTTCTTGTGCCTGCCACGCCCCTTTTGCGGATGTGGGGACATGCCAAATTTGCTTCCTGCTAAAGCTTCGTGATTTCATGAACGTGCACGGATGCCCAAAGGTTTGCCCTTCTTTCAATCAAACTCCCGTTGGGAGTTTAGGCTTTCCACGTCGGGGTTGAATCGCTTCTCTGCTAAACCGCCCGAGCGGTTGTTGGGGTGCTTTTCTCAGGCCCGCAGCACCTGCAGAGAGGCAGACTCAAGACTCACGAAATCTTGAATCTCAACCTCTGAACCAGGGTTTGTCGCGGCCGCTGCCTTGAGTGACGTTGGCTTCCTGCCGAACATGGACGAAGACTCTGAGCCATAAACCCTCCACTTGACGACTGTAGCTGGGGCTTTAGGATCCCGGGTTCCGGATACGTGCCTCGACAACACTAGGCTCCAAAGGCTCATGGTGTAGGTCTTAGCGAAGGCATGTCATAGCCCAAGTTTGGCGAGCTACGACATGCGCCCAAACTGTCTCCCTAAACCCAAATCCCTAAGCCCGAAAACCCCTAAAGCCCGAGCTAAAACTCCCTAAACCCCGAAAGAAATCCCCAAACCCTACAAATCCCTCAAGGCCCTAGGACGCCCCAAAAAGAAGACCGAACTGTGGCTCGGGTCTCCTGATTGCCCCGCAAGTTCAGAGCTCCCACGAAGCCCAAGAGCTGCAGGTACCTTAGAACCCCAAGGCTCCATGTGGCCATATAGTATAGTTTTAGGCCTTAAAGTACCTATAGGGGAGCCCCTTTAAGGATCAAGTATCTACTATGAAAGTACATGGAGCCTTTGGGGAAGTAAAACAATTCAAGGCTTCGGGGCTCCTTGTATGAAGGATCCTGTTGGGGTTGCAGTACTTTTTGCGAGGGTGTGGTCCGGTGTCGCATTTTCAGATTCAGGGCTGTGGATATGGCCTGGAGTTGGAGGGTTAAGCTGTCTTAGGCTTTGAGGGCTTTTGAGTTTGGGGCTTGAGGCTTTAAGGGGGTAGTGTTCAAGGTTTGTGTGCCTTTCTAAACTAAACCCTGAACCCAAAAGCCTCGCCTGCGGTTTGGGGTCTGAGGCATGGGGTTTAGGATTTACATGTTCGGGTTCAGGGTTTAGGGTTTAGGGTTTAGGGGTTTAGGGGTTAGGATTCCTTATTAGCCTGACACCTTCGACACATGTCCATGACAAGACATCCCCGCAGACCCGGAAAGGTATAGGCGAAGCCCATGATTCTTCGGGTGCCCACATGGACAGCCTCAAAGGCTCAGCCGATTTTGGGTTTGCAAGTCTTGCCGTTTACACAGGGCTTGCCGGCAACTACACTACACAAAAATGACCCCTGGCCCGAAACGTTTGCAAGCTCACCCGGCAATGTGCATGCACATGGCTTGGGTTCAGGACCCTGATCTTGCATCAATACATGTGCTGTCCAGCTTTGCACTTGTGGCTCCTTGAATAAAGGGCTAAGGTTGGAGTTCTGATGAATTTCGGACATCGCACCAGATCAGACAAGATGCACCGCGAGCTTCATTGTTGGCAAACGAGGCGCCGGCTAGACAAAGTGCCAACCAGTGGCTGCGGAAGTTTACCGGAGCTGTTTCGGATCTATGTTCATCCAACCTCTACCCATAGGCTCCATTGTAGCTCCTTTTTGGGATTACCTTATAGGATCCTAGCTACAAACCACAAAAAGAACCACAATGGAGCCTAGAGGTAGCCAAGCACCCCCACTTCGGGCTGCTTGGGGCTCGGACAGTCCCCAGTAATCCCTCACCGGCGTCTATGAAACCTACCCATAGGCCCCTAAGTAGTTCCGTTTGGGCATTACCTTATAGGATTCTTCATAAAAAGGAACTACTTAGGGGCCTTATGGGTAAACCCATCATAGCACAATAGCCGAACCGTCCTGGCCTGCAGAACCCTCAAAGCACGGCAAAACACAGGTTTGGTTCGGGCTCGTGATTTCAAGCACCAAGGCCTAAAGCCATGCGTCGAACATTGCCGGTCCAAACGGTCTCAAGGACGTAAAATGTGTTTGGATGCAAGAAACACCATATTCGCATCATCGCTGCATCCATCCTGCATGCTAGCCTGAAAGTATCTATATTCCTCCCGAGCACAATCAGAAATAACATCTTAACCCGAAGGACTGCTCCCTAAATGCTAGCCACTTCTCTGCTTCAGCCCTTCAGCCCAAAAAAAAGGAGGCGCAACATTTCCCTCCCATGCTGAGAAGGGAGCCGAAGTCTATGCCGGGAGCACGCAAATTCACCTCATACAGCGTCCTACAACTACATTACTTAATTGACCCGAAGTTAGCATGTCGGAAATCCTAACAAAAAGCACTGCGCTGCGTGTGATATGTAGGTGTTTGGAATCCTTCGGGATTGTCGTACGTAGGGTGTCAGACAATTTCGACTTGGGTTAGACGGGCGACGAGACAGTCAGGCCTAACTACGAGCGCAGGATTTTGGGGTTTGGGTTCTGTGTTGAGGCTTCGGGTTGCTACAGGTTGCCAGCTCAGTTCAACAGGCCCCTTCATCGTGTTGACGAATCATCTTCGGACTCGGGGGATCACGGGCTTTGGATATGAGGCAACTCCCAGATTTCTCAACCGGCCCACCTGCACTGTGCGATGAGGGCACGCCCTTAAGCAGGTGAAGCAAAGAACGCAATTCCTTGGGTGCTTAGCGGATTGCTTGGCAACGGCTTAAGCGGTTTATGGTTGTTTAGCCTCTCGCCTGGCTAGGATAACAAGGTCGAAAGCAAGGTGTTAATGAAAGAGAGAAGGACATACAAGTGCACTGTTTGCTCCATTGACGGAGTCAGCAGTCAACAACACATCAGGTTTTCATCCAATCCATCTCGGATTTGATACAGAAGCATGCGCAGCACTCTGTCCGAAGGAGGGGGGTAATTTGTCATGGTTTCAGTGCTCAGGGTTTGGGGCTTTTAAGCTTTAGGGATTTTTCTGCTTGAGGGTTGCAGGGTGTGGAAAGATGTGGCTTGAAGGCCACTGGGCCAAGGCCTCATGGAGTGTTCGACTCTGCTTTCTCTAACAATGGAACTAGTGAGAGCTTGGGGTGGAAGAGGTCCATTCCGGGTCCTAGACTCACAACCTAGTGAGGGTCGTTGGTTTGAGCCATCCTGGACCGGTGGGCGAGGGTGGATAGGTCTGTCTACATGACTTATATAGGGTAGAGTGACAAGAACTCCGTAAGTCCTTGACCACCCCCGGTGTGGATTAGGGTTTATAGGCTTTAGGATTCGGGATTTCGGCGCAGTCCAGGCGAGGCGTATGGTCAATGGTCAGCTTAGAAGATGATGAAGCAAAAGACAAGAAAACTCTCTCCCACATAGACTACAAGTAGGGGTTAGGGGTTATAGGGTTAAAACTTAAATGGACCCAGCGAAGAGTCTTGTTGTCCTTCAGACTTGCAGGGTGCGAATAGAGCGGGCAGCCGTTGGTTTCCTTAGCTCTGCACTCCACTGGCGTGGATGTCGGGAATCCCGGAATCTCTGTTATCCCGAAATCCCTTCCTAAGCCTTGCTTTTGACCGTCACAACCCCTAGCCGACGGCGGCTTGTGCCGCCAGCATTCCATGGTCCTCGGACCGAAACCCTTCTTGGAAATCCTCACTACACTACGCCTTGCATCCGACCGGGTTTGCAGCTCTGACTTACACATGTGTAAGCCACGTCAACCTAAACTCGAACACCAAACCCGGAAGCCCTAAACCCACCGGCCTTGCACTCGAAGCCCGCAGCCCGGAACACCAAACCTGTTTGCACATGCCAGACAAGTCTCCTGCCCCTCCCCTTCTGCTGGGCCTCCTTTATAGCAGTGGAAGGTATCGCAAGAAGCCTCGCGCTGAGCAGTGAAGGCTGACATACCATTCTGGGCTAGCGGCTAGCGGCTAGAACCTAATCCCAAAGGCAGCCCTCTAGTAATTCTTTCATGGACCCTAAAGATCACCGCATGGATTGCAGTAATTACTCTAAGTAGGTTCAAGGCTACTTAATCAGTCGATGATAAAACTCTGCTCAGGGCCCCTGCGGAGGTAAACCAGTTTGAAATGCCCTTCGCTGAGGAAACTCGAAAGCAAGGCGGAGGCTTCCACAACCTATCAGGCTTTCCGTCTGCCGGCCTGTATGTCTGTCTATCTGGCTGCCTGCCTTCCTTCCTGTCTTCCCTTCCCTGGCTGTCCGTCTCCCCTGTCTTGCCTGTCTGCCTGCCTGCCTGCCTGCCTGCCTGCCTGTCTCTGTGCATGTCTATCTACTCATCTATCCGGCTGGTTTCGGAAAAACTCACATGTACAGCCTAAGCAAAACATATAATTATATATATATGTGTGTCTCTCTCTCTCTCTCTATATATATATATTCCTAAAACATACAGGTATGCACATATATATATATGTACATATATGTATGTATGTATGTATGTATGTATGTATGTATGTATGTATGTATGTATGTATATATACATACATACATAGGCGTGTGTGCGTGTGTGATTACACATACTCATGCACAGATAAATACACAC
>CAJNJA010082997.1:0-19886 GCA_905231915.1 Symbiodinium necroappetens | reverse complement strand
ACTACTACCGCTACTACTAGTGCTACTAAGGACGACACGCGTCTGTGCGGGCTCTTCAAACGTCCGCGTGCCTTGTGATGTTCATGGAAGCAGCACTCATCGCAAACAACCATTTCATGACTCGACCAAGCGCAAGACATTCCAAGCGCCAACCTGCCAGGACTACTCTTCCAGTGCGCCAGTTGATACCAAAGCCAGGTCTGAAGAGTGCAAACGAAACTACGCGAGCACAACCACATAACTTGACAACTAAGTGCAAAACTCGCGTGCTGGGCGCAACGCCAGCCTGCAAAGAAGGGATAACACGTTCTGCAATCATGACCAACAATCACAACCTAAACAGCATGAATTCTCTGAAGACAAAACCTGCCTGCAGCCAATTTAAATAGGCTGACACCTCAACACATCTGAGACATTTACAAACCATTTCACAGCCTGCAAACACAATCACACAATCTGAGCGCTGCAGCTGCCGTCGACTCCCCACCACCCTGCGAAATCAAATGCAACATCGATCCAACATCTCGAAACAACATGCTATAAGTACCTGAGATTCAGACCAAACACAAGTAGTCCAACCATTCGTCCGACTGACAGAACAAAAAGTGCATCAGCATCACACTTCCAAGAATGCACTCCGCAAACCAGAGGTCCTGCCTGGTAGAAGGACGTGAAGCTTGCCCTCAACGCCTGCCCGGTGTGTAGGAAAGCAATGCAACATCATCTACGACACCACGCACGAACTCATCGCCAAGGCCTTCTGGCGGCGTCGCTTCCAAGCCTTGCAGTGGCAAACAGCACCAGACGAAAAGAAAAACAGCACGCTCCATCAGACGGCTACTCAGTCCCGGACCACCCCCACAACGAGCACAAGCAGGACAGGCATCATCATGAGAAAGGTTGTATAAGGGGAACACACACAGACACACGCACAGACACAAAAGCAGCGATTCTTCAGGGATTTAGGGTTTAGGGTTTAGGGGTTTAGGGTTCAGGGTTTAGGGTTTAGGGGTTTAGGGTTCAGGGTTTAGGGGTTGAGGATTTAGGGGTTGAGGATTTAGGGTTGAAGGCGCTGAATACTCACCTGCTAAAAGGAATTCTATATGATGAGTGGCTTGAGGAGTGTGTTGTTCGTTGAAAAGGTTTCGTGGGGTGACTCGGGTTTAGGGCTGATGGATTGAATAGTTTAACCAAAGAAAGTAGTAATCACAATAATAAAAATAATCATTATTATTAAATGAATAATAATAGTAATAGTAATAGTAATAGTAATAGTAACAGTAACAGTAACAGTAACAGTAACAGTAACAGTAACAGTAACAGTAACAGTAATAGTAATAGTAATAGTAACAGTAATAGTAGTAATAATAATAATAGTAGTAGCTATACATACTAAAATTAGTAGTAATAATAATAATGATAATGATAATAATCATAATCATAATCATAATAATAATAAGGTTTATGGCAGTCCAAGAGAGCTCGGGCTTTATGGTGGAGGATCGAGGGCTCCGGTTCCTCAAGGCATCTATGCACGCCGAGCTTCGTAACTCATGGGAATTTGTTTGCAAGGTCACACTAAGGGTTCCAAAAAGGTTTAGGGGTTTAGAGTTTAGGGTTAGTAACTATGGGAACTTGTTTGCAAGGTCACACTATCGGAGGCCCCAAAAAGTGGGATGAAGGTAGGTAGGATCAAGGATCCCTTATATATAAGGACTATTTTTTGGGAATTCCGCGGGCCCTCCGTGAAGGAATATGTATGCCATAGATCAGATGGAGAATCCCAATAAAAGCTATAGGCATGCCTAGGCTGTAATTCCAGAATCAAGGGCTCTGGGAGATCTGGACGCAGGAAAAGACAAGCTCTAAACCTGCAGCGCCCCAGCAGGACCCCAAAGGCTATCCTCAACCCGACTTCTACTTCGGGGCTAGGGCTTTAGGGCTTCAGGGTGTAGGGTTCAGGGCCGTTTAGGGTTTATAGGGTACCAGCTAATTCATACTGGTTTCCTTGGGCTTCTGGGGTGCTGCGCCGGTTTGTGCAGCATTGTGCTTTACGCTACCCGCCAAACATGACTGCTGGTGATCCTAAGCTAGATAGCGCCACCAAGACCCAAACTTAGCCCTAAACCCTAAACCCTACACCCCGAACCCTGAACCCTAAACCCTAAACCCTGAACTCTAAATCGTTCAAGCTAAACAATCGCAAAAAAAAACACACCAGCAGAAATCATGTCAAAAGCCTCGACCCTCAATGCCGCGCCCGATGGAAACCGACGACTCCCCGAACCCCAGCTCGGAAGCCTAAAGCCCTGAACCCTAAACGGTGTAGGGTTTGTAGGGCTTGTAGGGTTTGTGGGGTTTGTAGGGCTTTTAGGGTTTTTAGGTTTTTTTAGGGTTTTTAGGGTTTAGGGTTTAGGGGTTAGGGGTTTAGGGGTTTAGGGCCGACATCCCCGAAATCCTACTGAAGTTGCAGGGGTGGCACATTAACGCCAAAGTCCACGGGCTCCTTGGCAGCCAAGGCCAGTTTAAGGTCTTCAGGGTTTAGGGCTTAAGGTCTTCAAGGTTTGGGGTTTAGGGCTTAGGGGGCTTAGGGGTTTAGGGTTTAGGGTTTAAGGTTTAGGGTGTAGGGTGTAGGCTTAAGCCTCGAATCCTGAACCAGGGCGCCATATCAAAAACACATACTCAGTATGACTTGGAAACCTCACTACAGCACCGATAAAGGCAGCTACCCTAAACCCTAAACCTAAATACCTAATGTAGGTGCCTTAACAATTAGAACAAGCGCTTAGGGCTTAGGGGTTCATTACACTATCGTTATTTTCAGGAACCCCCAAAACCCTGTTCTATTTCCCCAAGTTTCAAACCCTAAACCCGTAAATTATGAATGTCGGCCCGCCCGGACGTTCGGGTCGCCGGGCAAAAGGAAGCCTAGTGCTCGCGTTCGTCGCTCCATCCTAATATGGGGGGGGGCCTAAATAGTTACCTATAACTACTGTTGGGGGTTCCTTACTAGAACTATAGGACAAAATAGGGCCTAAATAATTACCTATGTTTTTTTGGGGGTTCCTTAACATAACTATAGTATCGTATACCCGAAAACCCTATTCTAATCAGCAAGGCTCCTGTTTTTTTGATCTAGAAAGCGACTGAAAGCGCTCGTCAAACTCTGCAACGCTCTAAGCGCCGGCCCAATACCCCCTTGATTAAGGAATATATCTTAAATCATAATATCAAGGCCCCTATAATTTAGGGTCTATTCCTTAGTTGAGGGGTATTGGGCTCTCTGGGTCTCTTCTCGGTTTCTCCACATACTTCAACCATTCTAACGAAAATGCAAACATCCTCAGGCTTCAACTGCATCTCCTGTCTTGCTGCCGACAAAACCCAAGAGTCCAGCATGCTCTAATCAAATCTATGCCGCAAGCTTGAACAAGCAACCCTAAACCTGAACACCCTGGAACAGTCGGGCGTCGGTGTATTCCTGCAGAGTGAGAGACCCCGTCTTCGCCACGATGCCATAGACCGATGCATACAGCCTTGAGGTTTATGATATCTGGGTTTGGTGCGATTCTGAAACGATGAGGGCTGGCCGGCTAGGTTGACGATTTACAGATGACAAAGGCTCAGGTAGGCACGGGTATGCCTATACGACAACAGTGGCGACGTTCGGTGTCAAGGGCTTATAGTGCGGAGGTATTGAAGCTAAGAATGCCAGGCTAGGCTAGCTGTCCATCGACTCGCATGCAGGCGTGGCGCGGGTAGATCGGCCGTACTTCCTTGGCCGCAGTCAAGGTCTCAAGAAGTTTGGGGCTGTGGTGATTTCGGTGTCGTTAAGGGTTGAGGGGTGTTGTAGGGAGGTTTGTAGGATTCTGGCAACATTCTAAACATGTACACGGGTCTGCAGGTTTTGGGGCTTTTCGGTTTTCGGGGTTAGTGCTGCCGGTGTGGGCAGTGTATTGCACAGCATACTATCGCAGGAGTCGCATGAATTTCTTCGCTGGTTGCATGACTACGCTTGTCGCTGCTCTTCGACAGGACTAGGGCAGTTTGGCGCGGAACCTGATTATCGTAGACATCTTGTGAATCGTGGAGTGCATATAACCGACAAACAAACTGCATTACAACTTCCAGCAAACCCTTTACTTAGGCCCTAACACCTTGACCCTGAACATGTACACTCTACCTACAAAAATTTGACCTTGAAACCCCAAGCACTCGCAAAGAGTAAACCCCTAAACCCAAACTACACAAATTGAAAGCTTAACCCCTAAAGCCAAGACGCCCCCAAGGCCTAAACCCCTAAACCCTGCGCCCCAACGATCTTTAGTGTTCAGGGCTTTGGGGTTTAAGCAACATGGGGCTTAGGGTTTTGGGGTTTGGGGATTTAGGTTCACGGTTTTGGCCGTTTAAGGACTTGTAGGGCTTTAGGGGCAAAGCCAAGATGCGGCAATGAGAAAGTGAAGCAGGGCCGACCAACCTGGGCAAACCCTAAACCCCTAAACCCCTAAACCCTAAACCCCTAAACCCCTAAACCCCTAAACCCCTAAACCCTAAACCCTAAACCCTTCTGGTTAGAAGAGGACCCCTGCAGCGGTTCGTGAATGGGTTCTAGAAGGGTTGCTTACAATGCAGGGACTCTAAAGACCTAGGACCTAGAATCCCAAAGTTCTATGCTATAATATATTCTAGGACCTAGAATAGATTATAGCATAGAACTTTGGGAATACTTTATACTCTACTTAAAAGAAGCCCAATATATGTCACTGGCAAATCAGGCCGCCATATTATGCATAAGGCTCCGCAGAGAACTGTCAGGCTGACACAAGGTGCTGGCCGGCTCATCCTATCTCAGGTTCCGCACGGTTTAGGGTTTAGGGTTTTAGGGTTTTAGGGTTTTAAGGTTTTAGGGCTTTAGGGTTTTAGGGTTTAGGGTTTAGGGTTTAGGGCAACTGTAGTCTACATACTAAGCAGTCGAACCTTTTCTTTGCGGGGTCCCGATAACTGCTATGGTAAGGCCCGATACATAAAGGGTTATGGAGTTCAAGGTGGGATTCAGCCACCATCTCCTCAGCATAACGCGCCTTAGTCGCAGCATCGGTCAACGGAACTTTCTGTGAGACCTTGCCTACCTAAGCCCTAAACCTAAAGCCTTAACCCCAAACCCTAAACCCTGGCAGAGCTCCTAGTCATTCTAGTCCCATCGCCCTTGTCGACCTAGGTATCCGGAGACTCGAAATCCTTTGGCTAGACGTAGTCAAGGCTCCATTGTGATTAGGGCTGAGGGTCTTCAGGAGGCTTCTTGCAACGTACTTGATGTTTCATTATCAAAGTTTTAGTTTTGGTGTATCTGAGTAAGGCAAAAGCAAGGGCTATTCTTTACGGGTAGGATGAGGTAGTAAATGCTACAAAAACCCAGTCTGAAACCAGATGCCCTAAGCCCCGAACTCAACCCTCGATCTGGACCTAACCCCAAGGCCCTAATTTCCCTCCAACCATACGAAAATCCCATGAATGACCCTGAGCCCTAAGCCCTGAACACTAAACCCTAACTTCGCCAGAAAGGCAAAGGCAGCAGCTGCCACGGCAGCAACGTCCCATGGGTCGACATGCATCGGAAGTCTGCGATATGGGGCTCGTGATGCACTATCAGGGTTTAGGGTCGTAGCGTCAGAGGGTTTGGAGTTTTTGTTGGGGGCTTAGGGTTATGCGTGGGGTGTTGCCACATCAGGGTCCCGTGCCGGGGCCGTCATGATTGCAAGCTCCTCGAGGATGCCCAGTGAGCCTTGACATTCGATAGAAGTTTCTCTTGCAATTTCGAGAGAGAGCTTGATTACAAGTAGCAGATATCTCCATGACTCTCTTCTGCAGCGTCTATTTGGGTATTGATTCTCATGTCACAATGCGTGGAACGCTGCAGCGAGCAGGACAGGATGCTGGTTGTCCAAAACATAGCCCTAAAACCTAAACCCTAAACCCTCTAAACCCTAAACCCTAAACCCTAAAACCCTAAACCCTAAACCCTAAACCCTGCTTCCTCCAAATCTTGAACCTTTACTTCGAGCCCTTCTTCTCTGCGCAGGAAGTCAGGGACGCTGATAGATGTGGCCTTTGCTCTTCGCTCGGGGTGCGGTTGAAAGCATTCATGTGAATGCGAGACTGGGTTGAGAGGGACGGATGGGCAAAGCAACACATCATATAAACCTCTGGACCACCCCAGCTGACACGCAAAAGTCATGGCAGTTTTGACGGTCGACAGATAGATAGATAGATAGATAGATAGGTAGATAGATAGATAGATAGATAGATAAATATACGAAGATCGAGATAGAGATAGAGATAGAGATAGAGATAGGAATAGAGATAGAGACAGAAATCGAGATGGAGATAGAGAAAGAGATCGAGATAAAGATAGAGATAGAGATCGAGATAGAAAGATAGACAGATAGATAGACACATAGATAGACAGATAGATAGACAGATAGGTAGATAGGTAAACAAGTAGATAGGTAAGCAGATACATAGACAGATAGAGCGAAAGTAGATAGACAGATAGATAGATAGGTAGACAGGCAGGTAGGTAGGTAGGTAGGGAGGGAGGGAGGTAGGTAGGTAGGTAGGTAGGAACTGTTGCCATACTTCTGTCTCTACTCCGAGCATAACCCCATGGGTCGAGCTAGTTACACTAATTACCCTACACATACTAATTACATTCCTTGACCCCAAATAACACATTGTTAGGTAGGTACTTCGAACCACTAGGGAGACTACTTCTGAATCTTCAAGTATGTATTCCTTTTCGGCACGGCAGGCACCTGCGCCACCAGTGCCAACTAACACCGCAAGTCAACGACCGCAAAGCCCCTGTGCATAACCTTATGATGAAGAACTCTATCTTAAACCCTGTAACCCTGAACCCTAACCGCATGATGTTGACCCCTTTCCTACACCCTAAACTAAACGATATAACCCTAAACCCCAAACATGAAGGAGAGCGCACCCGAGACCACCGTCGGTGTAGTCGAAGGGGTTGCTATTCAGCACTGCCCCCTCACAGGAAAAGTGCTTCGGGGCTTGGTTTTGGGGCTTTTCTTGTGCGTATGGTTTACACCCGTTTACCTGCGCCAAGGGTCTAGGGTTTAGGGTTTGGGGTTTAGGGTTTAGGGCTAGAAGACGCTTGAACTGACGAGCCTGGAGCGGGCTTAGGGTTGGGAGTGCACGTCTTGCTTGGGTGCCTTGGGTCCTCCGCTGCCGAGGCGACTCGAAGGCTGTCGGCCCCCTCCTACTCCTCCCTCGAAACTTTCAGCCTATGAACACTGAAACCCGGAACCTGCCCGGAAAAAAAAAGAACAAAACGAACTCCTCAAGGCCTGTAAGCCCTAAACCCCCTACATACTAGCACACTCCTAGTAGCATTGCACCAATTGCTGCATGGTGATGCAGCATGAAAAGCAACTGCCCACAATGTGGTCGCCAGTGCCCTGGACAAGGATGAGGGCACGTGGCCCTGCTGAACCTGAAGCAGGAGCGGTATGCTCCAGCCCACAGAAGGAGAAGCATAGGCTTGCGCAATCAGTGCTTCGGGTTCTCGAGCATTACAGGAACTCGGGAGAAAACTCGCAAAGGGGCGTTCCATCCGCGCCGTGTGCCTGCTTTCCATCAGGTCCTGACCCGAATTGAAAAGACTTTGACCATGTCATGCAGCTCGCCTTTGATCTGAGGGCTGACGATCCTTCGCAGTCCAATATGGACTGCGAAATCCCGCGTCCATACCCCAAAAGGCCAAACGCGCGATTCGGCCATCTCGTTGACCCTGATCCATGATATAGAACCCCCTCTAAAGACCTCTTTAAGCTCGCTTTCTCGTTGCCAATGCTTTTCAGCCGAAACTTGGGCCAACGACTTTCCCAAGGCTCCGGGGACTCAATTCTTTCGGTTTGAGAATTTTAGGGTTTAGGGTTTAAGGGTTTAGGGTTAGTTTAGGGTTTAGGGGGTCTGTATGGACAACTATGGGCCGCGAGGCAATACTGCAGAATGTTGGTGGGCCACTTTAGGAAGTCGGTCGTGTGGAGCATGCTTCTGGGGGGCTTCGTGGTAATATGAATGCTCCATGCCAGGCCGCGAGAATGGAACATAGATAACTCTGGAAAATCTTCCCCCTTGCCGTGTGTGAATTTGACTTACATATATAAATATGAACACGTATATACCCATGGTTGTACATACATGTGTATATATATATATATGTGTGTGTGTATGTGTATATATATATGTGTGTATATATATATATATACGTGTTTTAACTATCTATGTATGTGTATATATATATATATACATGCTACCTGCCTCGCCTCATCATTATTAATTCGTCCTACCTAACCAGGCTTTCCGAGTCCATGCAGGAACGCCTTGAGAAATACGGACGTACTGGCTTTGAGTGGATGAGGCCAGTTTGGGCAGGTTGACGCAGATGTTGTTGCTTCTGGCGTTTATCCTATCCAAGAGTACTTGGGGGTTAAGGCTTGGGCCAGGGCTTCGTTTTGGGGCGACAAAGTTTGCGACCAGACTTGCTCGTTGGGTGTTGTGGGCTGAGGCCGAGGGTTTCAGTCGGAAAGCTTTTGGCTTGGAAGGACTTGCTGTTGGACGAGGCTCAAGCTTGGCAAGACAAGCCTTAGAAATTCTGAAATTCTTAACTTCTATGTAGGGTTTAGGGTTTAGGGTTTGGGGTTTAGGTTTTTTTTTCAAGTGTAGTGGGCGCCCCTTTTCCGAAGCTCCTCCCCCAAGGGGGTTACACCTAGCAGCGTGAAACAGTAGCAGCAAAACGACATCGTGTAGCCAACAGGGACGAAAAACGTGTAAGGGGTTTAGGTTTAGGGCTTAGGGTCTTCTACAAAACCAGTAAACTCGACAGCACGCCGAACCCCCCGAACTTTACCAAGAAACCTGACCCCGTCACCAGAGCTACCCCAAGCCCGGAGAGCCGTAAACACCACCTCAAAGTCCACTCCGAAGAGAACCATATAATAGCCCCAAAGCCCTAAACCCTAAAACCTAAACCCTCAATGCTATTGCGAAGGCGGCGCTGTCCTGATTGTATTCGGACAACAGTACAAGGAAGCCGCACGCGCACCGGTCCGACTGAATGTACAGACCCGAAGACAGTCCGTCCACGTACGGCTTATGGGTCTTTTATCCATTATCCGCAGCACGCACCGGAACTGACGCCTCTGCCTCTGCACCGTGGTCGAGAGCCTTCGTTAGCTCCTGCGACTGCGTTTGGGGCGCGAATTGGCGCAATGCCATGGGCTGTGGGCAATGTGGGCATGTGGGCTTCGAGCGTAGAGGTGATCGGTTGAGCTGGACACCACTTGCTCCGTGGAGGCCATATGAAAAACGCTGACAGCCGGTGAGCCAGACCGTCGCAAGTCTTGAGGACTAAGACGTGCCTTACGGGACTGACGTTGAAACTCGAGGGTTCGGAACACGCACGCGATCCCACCGAGAAACCAAGGGTTCTAACGGGACATCGAACCCTGGAGAGGTTCTTTACGGTCCCGGTCAAGCTCCAGAGAGCATCGAATCTCCGGGAATCTAGGGATACCTAAGACTATGTGACCGCCCACTTTTGAATTTAGGGGTCCAGAGGACCCAGACTCAGGTACTTGGGTTTTGAAAATGTGGGGTAGTAGTTTGGGGAGGTGATCAATGTGTGCACGTTACTGTGGTTGAGTGTCTACGGGGTTCAGAGATTTAGGGTTTTGAGTTCTAAATGCTTGTGCTTCAAGGGTTTTAAGCCACATCAGCTCTGCGAAAAAAAGCCCCGGATGCGTGTCCTCAAGCGGCTCCACGATGGCTTTTGTCGGGAACAGCTGCGGGCCCTGCGCTGAAAATAGGTCGAAGGCTGCAGCTGATAGAGTTTAGGCGGATGGGGCACAGGGTTCAGCAGTCCTTGTCTCGATTCTTATATATAATATATAGGCCTTAATAATCAGAGGGGCCCTTTATTCTATATTTACAGTAAGGAACCCCCAAAATAGTATAGCTCAACTGGAGCGGATGCTTTCCCGAAAAAAAATGGTGTCTTTGCACAGACCTTTGACTCCGGTGGCGCCGGGTCCCTAAACCCTAAACCCTAAACCCTAAACCCTAAATCCTAAACCCTAAACCAAACAACTGCGGCATTCCGAGGCGCTGGGAGCCGCTCTTGACTTTAGTCTCTACGCCAGCGGAAGAATTCCGAGCGTCCTCAGAGGAAGGGAGAAGTAGCCGTAGCAGTACCAGTGCCAATACCAGTAGCAGCACCAGCAACGCAGCAGTGCAGCAGCAACAACAGCAGCAGTAGCAGTAGTAGCAGTAGCAGCGGCAGCAGTAGCAGCGGCAGCAGTAGCAGCGGCAGCAGTAGCAGCGGCAGCAGTAGCAGGAGCAGGTGCAGGTGCCGGTGCAGGTTCAGGTGCAGAAGCAATAGCAGCAACAGTAGAAGTAGAAGTAGAAGTAGAAGTAGAAGTAGAAGTAGAAGTAGAAGTAGAAGTAGAAGTAGAAGCAGAAGTAGAAGTAGAAGTAGAAGTAGGAGCAGGAGCAGGAGCAGCAGGAACAGGAACAGGAACAGGAGGAGGACGAAGAGGAGGTAGGAGTACTGGCACCAGCTGCAACAAGAAAACCTGCGGAGGCGATTGTAGCACAAGTACCCTAAACCCTAAACCCTAAATCCTAAACACTAAAAACCCAAAAAACCTACAAACCCTAAACCCTAAAACCCCTAAACCCTTCTAGTCCTGAGCTGCGGACTGGCCTCGGTGATTTCCGGTGTAATGGGCTCCGACACGACCTGGCTCACCACCCTGCAGGCGATTCAGAAGAAGCAGTGGTTCCTTTCTTAGGGGTATAGGGTTTAGGGTTTGGAGGTAAAGGCATTAGGGTTTAGGGGTATAGGGTTTATGTTTTAGGGGTATAGGGTTCAGGGTTTAGGGCTATAGGGATTCGGGTTTAGGGGTATAGGCTATTGGGTTTAGGTTTAGGGTGTAGAGGCTTAGCATCTTAGGGGTTTTGCAGTTGCTCCTGTCACTCTTATTATCTCTCATGTTGATCCCAGAATCCAAGCACGAAAAGTGCTACCACTCGTACCCAGTCGAATTACTTCTACCGATTCTACCCAGGATGATGCGGATGATGTCATCGACCCGCTTCTTCACCCTCGGTGGGAAGCTCGGGAAGCAATCCAGCTTCCCCCAGACCATTTGCAGTACCTCGGCAGCACTCCAAGAGCTTCTCACTGGGTTGGAGACGAACCACTGCAACACCTTGGTGGCGCGGGCCGTCCTTTGACTTATAATGCTCTTCAAGGCGCCGAAGGCATGCTCTTTGAATTTGCTGAAACTCGGTTTAGGGTTTAGGGCCTTTAGGGTTTTAGGGCCTTTAGACTTAGGCCTTTTGGGCTTAGGGTTTAGGGCTTAGGGTTTAGGATTCAGGTCAAGTCTGGGTCAAACAAGAAGTCCTCTGTCGCCGTCTTCGATCCTCCGTAGAGATTTGCCGCGAGTCCATTGCGGCCGCCAAGCATGTGCACTATGCCAACAAGCTTGCTCCCGAGACACTGCCAGTGGTCTTCTACACGAAAGACCCTGCATCCTAGACTCTAGACCGTAGACCCTCAATCATAGTCCCGCGTCCTTAAGTCGTAAAACTTGCACCCTGATCAGCGAACCCCAGGACGTACTCTAAACCCTACAACCTAAACCCCTACAACCTAAACCCTAAACCCTACACCTACACCCCAAGCTGTATTCCAAAACGACTCCAAACCTGAACCTAAAGACCGAGGCGCCCGATCCCTCGCAGCCCTAACCAGAAGCCAGGGAGGGATGGGAGGGATTTCTGAGTTGAGGTCTGTAACCCCGGATATTTTCAGTTCCGATATTTGTATACCCCCAAGCGTTAAACCCCGAAACCCCTAAACCCTAAACCCCAAACCCTCAGCCCAAAACACCCTAAACCCTAAACCCCTAAACCCTAAACCCTAAACCCCAAGCCCTAAAAACCCTAAACCCCTAAACCCTAAACCGCTTGAAGGGACTCATGGTCCTTAGGATACCTTAGGGACCAGCTCGGCTGGCCTCGAGGGGTGCAGAGTCTGCGCACGGTGACCTGACAGGCACAAAGAGTCTCAAAGAGCGCAGGGCGTTTTTGGTGGTTTCGGCTCTTTCGGTGTTTAGGGTTTAAGGTTGAGGGTTTCAGGGTTTAAGGTTTTCAATTTTAGGGCTTCAGGGTTTTGGGGATTACTGTGTTCTGTGGTACACTCTCCTCTGCTCTTGATGGGGTTCTGGGGTCCTGCAGATGTTGAAAGGGCTCTGGAGTTGAAGGGCCTGCAAGGGTTGACCTGAAACGGACCTCCCAAGAGTTCGCTTCTTGGTCATTTAGGGTGTTTAGGGTTTAGGGTTTAGGGTTTCGGGGCCTGTGGTATAAACAAAGAAGGAACTGAACCGCACTGCAGAGTGTAGGTAGGGTTCTACAGCGATCATGGATTGAGGACACCTACGCATAGTATAGGGGCGGTAACAACCAGAACGGGGCTTTGGAGCAGAATATACTGCAACTACATGCAGGTTGTGCTCTGAACTTTACCTGCAAGGCATGCATACCTACATCGATGATCTATATTTCTGGCTTCAGCTCGGAGGCGAAGGCCAGGTCTGAGAGGGTCCCTAAACCCAAAACCTGCAAAAACCCGGCACCAGCCCCAAAACCAGCAAGGAAAATCCTGAACCTTCAACCCCAACGCCTTAACCCCCTTCAAGTCCTAGCCCCTCAGCCCCAAAGCCATATAAAAAACCCTGCAAAGCTCTACAGAAACCAACAAAACCCCCTGATAGAACCTTTCAAGCCTTTCTAGAACCGGATATAAGACAATGATCAAATCCTACAACAACCCATGTGCAGCCGCAAAGAACCAAGGAACGCCCAAAACCCTGCCTAAACCCTATAAGCCCTCAACCCCAAACCCCTCTAAACCCCTGAATCCTAAACTCTACACCCTAAACCCTAAACCCTACACCCTAAACCCTAAACCCTGAACCCTACACCCTAAACCCCAAACCCAAAGCCCTAAACCCTAAACCCTACAGCCTAAACCCCTCTAAACCTCCTAAATCCTGAAGGACTCTAAGGTTGCTCCTCTTCGACCGGGCCTGGAGCTAACACTGCACCAGTGTGAGCGGCCTTCCCAAAGGCGCTCTTTAGGGTTTAGGGTTTAGGGGTATAGGGGTGTAGGTTTTTTGTTAAGGGGGTGTAGGGTTCAGGGTTTAAGGTTTCGGTTTTTGTGTTTAGGGTAGGGTAGGCTTTCCTGGGAAGTTCGATAGCGATTTTTGAAGGTTGTACCAGCGTTCTATAGCAAGGTATGCCAACGGGCCTTCACAATTCGAGCAGAGATGTACGGTTATATTGGAATAGAACTACATTGGGACACCCTAAACCCTAAGCCCTAAACCCCTAAACTCTAAACCCCTAAACCCTAAAGCCCCTAAACCCTAAACCCTTTATGCCGATCTCGACATGAGGCTTCCGCCCGAGTGTAGGGCTTGGGGGGGGGTCCGAGGCCCTCAGGTCCTTGGCCGTTTCGGGGGGCCGAGGTGTGTCAGGGTTTAGGGTTTAGGGTTTAGGGTTTGGGGTTTGGGGTTTAGGGTTTAAGGCAAGTTTCGGGTTTGGGGGGGTTGCGGGTTTTCGGGGGCTTTAGGCCTTTTGAACTGAACTTGAGTTTCGGGGCTTTCGATGGTTGTTTCAGGAGATGGGTATGTATATGGCGAGGGATATGTACAATTATGTGTGTGTGTATATATATATATGTTTATGCTAGTCTAAGTATAAAGATAGGGATGATGGGGTCGAGTTGACTTTTGCCGGCGTAGGCTGTGGATGGGGAGCAAAAGCTCTTCGGCGTGGCGAACGTTTTCAAGAGACCCAGAGCTTCAGGGGGCTTCGGCTGAGAGGTTTCGGGTTTAGGGTTTAAGGCTTGAGGTTTAGGGTTTAGGGTTCAGGAGTTTAGGGGTTTGAAGGGTTTAGGGCTTTGATTCCGGGGTTGATCCGTTTAGGCTGCGGTTTGGGGCATGGCAATCTATGAACTTTGGCGGGGCTAACTAGAGGTTTAGGCTGGGAGACTGCATCGGGATGGATTTCACTTATGTGCCATAAGTCAAGAGAGGAAACCCTAAACCCTAAACCTATAAGGGAGTACTTGCTGGTTTCACTGATTATTTCGAAGGTTTAGGATCCTGTACCGCGAAGGCCCTAAGCCCAAGCACCCGTAGGGTTCAGGGCTTCGGATATCAGAAGACGGCCCATTCTTCGAAAGTGCAAAACTACAAGTGGACACTATATGTATACGTATCAAAAGACATATACATACGCAGGTACATGTACACGCATGCGCATACATATCCATCACGACCCATATCCCATAATCCCTACCTTTAGACTTGGACGCGTACAATCTACATACATGTATATTATATATATATATATACACACACACATATACGCACAACTGTACATATACATAAACTCACGGACCCTCAGACACTGCCTGGAAGGTCGCTTGTGGCACCTCCCGTCTCTTCTGGGCCGCACCTCTGAGGCAAGGCCTTAACCCTTCAGTCCTGCGATTCCCTGAACCGCCAAGCCCTAAACCCCTAAACGACCCTAAAGCCCTAAAGCCCTAAACCCCTAAGAACCTAAAGTCCTAAAGCCCTAAACCCCTAAACCGCTAAACCCCTAAGACCCTAAACCCCGAAACCCCGAGGCCGTAAGCCTTGTAAACCCTCATTCGGGGTTTGAGACCTTACCCTTACGATCCGGACTCTGCGAAGAGAGGCCTTCATGGCGAGTTTTGAGATCAGATTCTTCCGACCCTTGAAATTCGGGTTTAGGCTGTAGGGTTTAGGGTTTAGGGTGTAGGGTTCAGGGTTTAGGGTTTGGGGGGTTTTGGGGTGTAGGGTTTAGGGCTTGGGGGTCCTAGGGCTTTGTTGGCCTTGGGAGGGATCTGACACAGCACCTGAACCCACCCCCGAACTCATGGGATCCTTCCAACCTCGCTGTTGTTCACGACAGCATTTAGGGATTAGGGTTTAGGGTTTAGGGTTTATAGGGTTTAGGGTTTATAGGGTTTAGGGTTCAGGGTTTAGGGTTTAGGGTTTATAGGGTTTAGGGTTTAGGGTTTAATGACCCTTATCTGGACCCTCCAAAGCAAAACCTTTCGTGGGTTGGCCTGCTTTTTGGCTAGAGGCCCTCGAACTCCGAAACCAGGTCCCCCAAAAAAATGAGGCTGAATCTGAGCATAGACACTCCCAGGTCCCGTATTGCTGCGGTTTAGGGTTTAGAGCTTAGGGTTTAAGGATCTCTGAGCCAAGGGAATCAGAGGGTGGAGCGGTAAACATGATGACAGGACGGATTTTACACGACTTCTATGCATAATGTAGGGGTCTTTATATAGTATGATGTATCATAAGGAACCCTCAGGAAGAATATTGGTCATTATTTGGGCTTCTGTATCCCAAAGGGTCCTACGTACTGTTATGGGGGCTACCTAACATACAAACCCTACATTCTACTATATAGGTACTTGGGACGCTTTGGGTATTAATACTCATGAAACCAAAACCCTAAACCCTCAACCCTAAACCCTCTACACATACTCCTGAAAGCATCTAGATTCAGGATGACAGCGGAAACGGAACCGCCTGCGACCACGTCACCGGGCTGAGGTACTGAGGCTTCTAGAAAGCGCTCTCTACGGCTTAGGAGATTAGGGTTTTAGGGGTTTCGGAGTTTAGCGGTTTAGGGGTTTAGGGTTTAGGGCTCTGCATTGTAGGCAGCTCCCAGAACATCTCCTGTGTAGCTTTGGGCTTCAACTTGCACCCGAGCTGGTCTGACTTTTTCTGGGGAACGTCCATGCGGGTAGTTCTCTCAAGTCGGGTCCCTTTATAGGTCCCCAACATAGTACGGGCACCCTTATAGAAAGGACCCTTAAAAGGTACCCTAATTTAGAGAACTATCCATGTACATAGGGCTGAAAACCCCAGAGCCCAGACCCTGGGCCGCGGGCTCTAGCTCCCAAAGCCTACTCTCCATCGAACCTTTTTTTTACCTCCCTGAACGCTAAGCCCTAAACCCTAAACCCTGAACCTAAACGCTACAAGATCCGAACGCTGCGCTATCTTTTTTCAAAAAAGACTTCCAACAAAAAAACACTGAGCTTCGAGGGAGGGGTGGCTTTCGGGCTCAGGGGTTTATTAAGGGTTTAGGGATTTATAACCCTAAACCCTGAACCGGGGTTTGAAGGTTTCAGGTTCAGGAAAGTTTAGGGCTTCTCCCTAAACCCCCTTTTAAAAGCCTAGGCACTACATCTGCGAATTGTGGGACCCCAAACCCTAACCCCTTAAACCCCAACACCCTAAAGCCCTCAACCCGAAACCCGAACCCCTTAACCCCTGAACCCTAAACCCTTAAACCCTAAACCCCTAAACCCCTAAACCCCGAAACCCCTTAAACCCTTAAACCCCTAAACCCCAACCCTGTCCTTAAACCCAAAACCGGTGGGGACCTCCTTTCGGCCGCGGCTGTGCAGACAAGGCTGCAGGCGTGGATCGGCGCAGGGTTGTGGGCTCACCTGGGCGTTGGGCATCCCTAGACCCTAAGCCCTAAACCCTTTTGAAAACCCTAACCCTAAACCCTAAACCCGATTGGGTTTAGGGTTTAGGCTTTAGGGTTTTGGGGTTTAGGGTTTAGGGCTTAGGGCCTAAACCCTAAACCCTAAACCCCAGACCCTAAATGCAGGAGCGCCTGTGAAGCAAGGCCGCCCCGGCTTCGGCGGGAGCCTCACGGACCAAGCAAGGCACTACTTTTCTTTCAGGGGCCTTAGAGGTTGGGTCGTAGAGGGCTTAGAGGTCTTAAGGTTAGTATTCTTCTGGTCTTTCTTGCAGAAATTCGCGGATTTGGATGAAGATCCTAGGGATTTCGTAGGTACACAGCGAAATGCAGCTAAAGCAGATCGCCAGCGCCAGCAACGCAACCATCACGATCTTCACCATCGTCGTGAACCACATCGTCGAAACCAACACCCGAAAGCCGCAATCATCACAACGAAAACCGTCACAATCGAAGTAGACGCAACACCAGCAGTCATGGCAATTGTGACAAGCCCAGTAAGGAGACCCTGCACTCTAAGACAGAGACGTTTATTCCACCCTCACACTGAGATTCTGCGCTACAAGGCCGAGCCCCAAACCCAACCACAACAACGCCCTGAGGTAGCGATGTGTACATGAAGAAATGCACAGATGTAGTAAGATGCGTATGTCTATATACGTGTATATATATATATTACAAATATATATATATATGTATGTAATATATATATATATATGTAATATATATATATATATGTATATGTATATGTGTGTACGGACAGAGAAAGAAAGAGAGAGAGAGAGAGAGAACCCCTACAATCTTACACCACGCAGTCCGAAATGGCCCAGGGACATCAACTGTCGAACATATTTGAGAATTATGCAAGACACTATACAGTAATACCAACCCCGGGGGTTTAAGATGGTTGGACATTGGATACCTAGCTAGGGCCACCTTCTCCATAAGGCTAAGTTTTCCCGGAGTTCAGTGTCAGCAAGGTGACCGCAACACAGACGGGGCATACCATCTATGAACCCCTTCAAGGTGTGTAAGAGTATTGGACAACCCAAGTTCTGGAGTAAAGTAAGTTACGAGTCCATCTTGGGAATATCTTACCCTTAAGCTGCTTTCAGGGTTTTAAGGTGCCGAACCTGGAAATCCGAGGCTTGAAATTTCAAAGCTTTCGGGGTGAGGCTTCGGTTTTTATAAGATGTGGGATTTATGGTGCTTTTGGGGTCTGGCTTTTGGGGTTTACACGGCCTTGGGCTTGTTTTGGTCTTGGGGTGCAGGACTTTCGAGTTTCGGGGCTTAGGGGTCCATGGCGACGGCTTAGGCTCTAGGGGCTTAGGGGTCTAGGAGTTTAGGGGTTTAGAGGATTAGGGTTAAGGGGTTTAGGGTTAGGGGTTTACGGACCTTACCCTCGATTCGATGTGCCTTGAGGGGCGAGGAAAACCAACAGAGCACTCGCACGCCGCGATCCTTCTAAGCCTCCAATGTACCTATATGAGTAGTAGTAGTAGTAGTAGTAGCAGCAGCAGCAGCAGCAGCAGTAGTAGTAGTAGCGGCCTGAGGCCTCAGAGGGGCTCGTTTAGGTACTGTAGCATCAGAAGCCTGTTTGGGTGGGGCTTCGAGTGTAGCATGATCATGATGTTAAGGTTCCCCAAAGGGCCCTTCCCAAACCTGAAACCCTAAACCCTACACCTTAAACCCCAAAGAGCCCCTCCCAAACAGCCTCGTCATAAGCTTGGACTCCGGCCAATGGCCATGTCGGATTTTGGGGTTTTAGATCGGGGCCTTAAAGAATTAGAGACAGGGCTTTTTCGGTGGAATATCATACTACTTTGGGGGGGAGGTATATCATACTATTTTCGGTGTATATCATACTATTTTGGGGAGTATATCACACTATACTTCAGAAGCACTACAAACTGTACCGAACCCCAACTTGGCTGAGGGGCGGGGGCTAAAGAGGTCGAGGGCTTATGCTTCTACTCAGTAGATGTAGTCAGGGTTTATAAAGGGCTAGGCTAGGGGTTTAGGGTTTAGGGCGAAGGGCTTAGGGATGAGGGTTTAAGGTTAAGTGCTAAGGGTTTAGGGCTCAGGGTTTAGGGTCCAGGGGTTTAGGGTTTAGTGCTAAGGGCCTATGAGCAAGCTGCAGTCCGCACTCATGACGCATCCTTAGACCTCCTGGCTGACGTGCTTCATGCGGCATCTGAACCGGAACCCAGAAAGCCCAATACCCCGTAATCAAGGAGCATACCTTAAATCATAATATGAAGGCCCCTATAACTTAAGGTATATTCCTTAATTAAGGGGTCTTGGGCTCTCTGGGAAGTTCTGGCTGCGAGCAGTCGTCCCGATCGTGGGTTCCGAAAACATGGTCGCGGTAACTTCCGGGTCAAGCCCAAGCCCTAAACCCTGAGCCCTGAACCCTAAACCCTAAACCTTGAGCCCTAAACCCTGAACCCTAAACCTTGAGCCCTAAACCCTAAACCTCAAGCCCTGAACCCTAAACCCTAAACCTCAAGCCCTGAACCCTAAACCCGAAACCTTGAGCCCTGAGCCCTAAACCCTACAATCCTAGAGTCGAAAACTGTCAACCCTGGAACCTCAGACCTAACACCCACAATAACGGGTTCTCAGCATACGTAGGCGCAGGATTGAAAAGACACGGAGACCCTACACCGGCAGGTCTGTCACCAAACCTAAGTCCCCAAAGCCCCCTCCACACTCAAAGCAGCGTAGCGCTTTTTGGCTTAGTTTGCGGTTTAGGGTTTAGGGTTAAGGGTTCAGGGTTTAGGGTTTAGGGTATAGGGTTAATGTTTCGGGCTTGGGTTTAGGGCTTAGGGCTGAGGGCTTAGGCGGTTGAAGATGCTCTAAGGGTTTAGGGCGAAGGGGAGGGATGTGAGTCCAAGTTGAGGGCTCTGTCGATTTAAGCTTTGATGCGGGTCTGTGGTATAGGGCCCGTGCCTTAGAGGCTTCGTCCTCCATGTCCTGTCGCTTTACTTTTGCCGGGCACGCATGCCTCTCCGATTGACGGACTCCCTCAGAAAACAGCGACTTCCGTGATCCAGACGTGTCTGGGATTGCGGTACAGCACGCCTTGCAGACAAATTGTTCTGTATGAATATACATATAAATATCTCTATACATATATATATATATTATATTATATATTATATATTATATATTATATATTATATATTATATAAGATATA
>CAJNJA010082986.1:430-20703 GCA_905231915.1 Symbiodinium necroappetens | reverse complement strand
GAGGGTCGGGCCGCTCTTTTGAGGAGGAACAAGTGGATGTACAACGCGCTGGGGTCAGGATATCGTGGACTTTATGTACAGATGCCGGCCCGGGCAGGAGCTCGATCGCCTACTAGGGGTCCCTGAAGGGAGGCCCTAGGTATCCGCTTTGCTTGCCATAGCCAGGTGCGTACAGCCTTGCTGCAAAGACCGCGACAGACGTTGTCTGAAGCTGCCAAAAGGTCGGGAGCGAGTGAAGCTGTGAGGGAGTTGCTTGCCACGTTGGAAGCCCAAGTACAAGCTCATCTGAGGGGAGCAAGGTTATACCGCATAACGTATACCAGGCCCTCACGCAGGTTATCAGCCGTAGGCTCTGCCTACCAACGACATCGACTCCGTGACGCACACAAAGTATGACATCAGGATCAAGTGCAGACACAACCATGACCTTTGGTGCTGAAGTGGCAATGCCAGCAGCAGGTGAGTCTACTGCCGAAGAAGCACAGACTATATCTGTTGACTCCATAACCACAGAAGAAGAGAACAAACCGCAAAGTCAAGCAACAGCATCATCGTCAAGACAGAGAGCAATTTCGTTGCCAAAGACGAGCTCGCAAACGCGATCGTCGTCAACCGGTCCAAGTCCGTTATACAGACTCATCCTACCATCAAGAAGGTGAAGGATCGTGAGCCTCTCAGCAGTCCTGAACAGCTTAAGTTGAGATCATCATCAAGGAGCAAGGCTCGAAGAGCGTTACAGGACAGGCAAGAATCACCGTCTCCTATCTCAAGGCGATCCGCCGGGACTACACCTCCGTCACAGACGAAGGATGGAGCCAAGTCGAGCCTCATAGAGGGCGACGCGGCAGATATTGCATTGGAAAGGGAGATACGAAGTCAAAAGAGAAGATTGCCATCTGGTCTTCCAGTGTTGAATCTGGTCAGCCCTCCGCAGGCCACAAGTCACCGTCTCATCGAACAACTCATGCATGCAGAGGAGAAGATGAAGATTGCACATCAAGAGGATGTACAACGTCATGAGGAAATGGTGATGGGCTTGGTCGCAAGGATGGAAGAAATGGTTCAGGAAGATCAAGGATCAACTATCAGGATCGAACAACTTGAACGTCAACGTGATCTTTTGAGCAATGCGGTGGGTCATGTGAATCAAGTCCACCAGAAGGTGCTCGACGATCATCAGCGGAGTATTGGGAAGATTGAGGAAGCCAGTCATGCCCAACATCAACGTGACGAAGAGTTGGCCACAGCACTACATCAAGAACTGATGCAACTTCGAAGTGACGCTGCACGTGCTTTCACCAACGTGGAGCAACAAGCGCAAGGCGAAGGTCAACAGTTGGCGATGGAGTATCAGAAACTTGTGGGCGAACTCAACCAGAAAGCGCATGATTCCCTTCAGTTCAAAATGGAGGCTTCGCAGAATTTGTCTACGATTGCTGTCATGAAGGAACAGATGGATTTGCTGAAGAACGAGGAGAACGCAATGCGTGATGAAGCAAGCAAGAGGATGTCTTATCTGGAATCAGGTGTGCATAAACTTCGAAGTACGCTGGATCGTGAAGAATTTGCCAAGTCGGAGACCATGCTACGATTGCGACAAGTGGAAATGCTGCATGGAAATGATGGTGGAGTTTCGCCGTCTGCCCTTCACAGTGAAGTCGGTGAGCTACGTCGCCAACTCAAGCAGCAAGAACTATTCCAAGCTCGTAGTCAACAAGCATGGAGGCAGGAGATTGAAATGGCCCGACGGCAACAACACGTGTCATCGCAGCAGCCATCGAGTATGCCTTTGTCCTCCAAGACTTCTGACGAAGAATGGGAGTATGTACAAAGTCAGGGTAGTCAGAAAGGTATTTCATATCCTATAGGCAGTGAAGTGCGATCCCCTGAAGTCAATTCTCCCAACTTACCAAGCCCTGTAAGTCGAAGCAAAGTGACATCCGAAGAGCAGAACGCTGCACCGCCAGTCGTGCAAGACGCTGATATGGGTGGTCTTGGTGGACCATCAGCTCCGTCCAACGCCGAAGGCGTGCAGGATTCCTCTCAGTTTCGTACATTCCTTGCAAGCGGAGGTTATGGCGCAGGAGGAGCAGACGCCCGACAATCAGAGCGAGCGAACATCTTCCGTGGCGCGCAGCTCCAGGATCTTCTTAAGACACAAGGAATGTGGAGACAAAACATGCCATCGTCATCTTCATCGAGATCGCAACCGAATATCTTCAAGGAGAACGACGACAATGGTACGGACAACCTGATCACACGCCTCCTCGCAGAAGACATCAGAGAAGCTGATGAAGAAAGGAAGCAAGATCAAGAGCGATGGAGGAGATTGGAGTCCGAACAACAAGCACGCATGGATGAACTTCGTTCTGAGCTACAACATGCCAGAGACAACGAAAACAGGTTACGTGGTGATCGTGAATATTGGAGGCACGAAGCCGAGTATTATCGACAGGAACACCAGCATGGTGGAGGTGACGACGGGCGAAGAGGAAGAAGAAGTCACGCCTTCGGAATCGCCTACCAACCTTGGCCCGCATGGACCTGGTGGTGGTGGACCTGGCGGCGGTGGAGGTGGTGATCCAAAGAAATCGCCATCACATCACAGTGGACCAAAAGGGGGTGATCCTCCAGGACCGCCTTCTGATTCAGGCGGTGGCGTAGCCGACATCACCGAAGTCAAGATATCCAGGAGGGAAGCCGACAAAATCGTCGTGCCGCCGTTCCCAAGGGTGACTCATCTTGACAGCTGGAAGTCACACTGTATTGCCAACGTCCCCGGTGCTTGTGCGGATCCTAATCACGAGGAATGGATTGCTTGGATCAGTCCTGCGTTCAAGACTGACCCGGACATTGAGGGCATGAAGGATTCTGGTCATCTCAAGTACAAGAGCATTGACATCAAATTGGGTATTGCTATGACAGCTATGCTCAAAGCCGCTGGTGACGCTGCCATGGATCTTTACCTGGATGTGAACCGCAAGGCGAACAAGTACATCCGGGAAAACAACATATTGATCAAAGGAAGGCAGATCATCGCGATGATGTATGAAAGTTTTCGGACCAGGGATCGATTGGACATGGTCGTTACCCTTGAGTACCTCATCAAGCTGCAATATCAAGGTGATCAGCATATGAGCGTGTTCAAGCAAACATGGTTGGAGTGTATTGATCGAATGCGACCAGAGGATGTGCCATCTGACAACGCATTGCGCGACACCTTACATTCGAAGATCAAAGAATCGCCTGCGCTGAAGATGGAACTACTCGTTCACTACGACATGCTCCAGTATGACAACCCGAAGCGATCGTACCAAACCCTGTTGCACCTGATTGACCGCTGCATCCAGAAGCAACGAGAACAGAAGATGCTGAAACAAACTCAGATCGGGTTGCAGCAGATGATCCAAGGCAAGGACCCGCTGTCGGCGATGGCTGCAAAGGCGAAAGGATCGGAAGCAGCGACTCCCGCTCCAACGAAACCTACGAAGCCGCCGAAGACCGAAGAAGCTGCACCTGTACTTCCTCAAGGCAAAGCTAAGGCGCATGCCAAGGCTAAGGCTGCAAAAGGGAAAGGCAAAGGCAAAGGGAAGGGCAGGGACAGCTCAGAATCGGTCGAAGCCAAAGCGAAGATGAAGCATATTCGTTGCAGGTTCTTCTTTTCCGAAACTGGCGAATGCAGAAATGGGGACAAGTGCCCATAAGACTCCGGAACGTGGTCGTGGAACAACGCCAGATTCGCGACGTGCACCATCCAGAAGTCCTTCAGCTGGTCAAGGGGAGAAAGAATGTTTCCAGCACAAGAAGTATGGATCCTGCAAGCGAGACAATTGCCCATACAAGCACGTCGACCCTGCTACGCCGCCGAGGGGAAACCTAAGGCGAAAGCTAAGGCAGAGGCCAAGAGTAAAGCAGAAGCCAAGCCAGACTCGAAGAAGAGGCCTCGCCCAGCAGCTCCGGCCATCCAACTGTGCAGAGCTTGGAACCCACTAGCACCAGCCATTCAGAAGCGCATCAACAACTACGACGACGACATTTCAGAGTGCTCTTCGTTGGATAGCGATGCTGATTCTGATTGCTCGACCGACGATGAACCGGCGATGAACGTGACATCTATCAAGAAACGGGATAGGGGGACATCGTCCACTATGCCCAAAAGGAAAGAAGAAGGTGTTGTTCGCAGCCGACGTTCAATTTCAATCGTCAAAGCCGAGACGTTCTTACAAAGATCGAGGTGACAGAGTCATCAAGGTGAACGTCGAGCAACGCTTTCAAAATGACAGCAGGTTGAACGAATTGGGATTCTCCATGCACAAGGCGCGCTTGAAAGCACAGATGATGAATGACATGGTTCATGACGACAGACCAGATGATCGACATGTATATGTTCGAATACCAGGATCTGACAGGGTGCGAGAAATTATCTTTTACGACGGAGAGGATGAACTACGTGAGTATGACGTGTCACCAGCAGAGAGCAAGAAAGTCAAGAATTTCAGCATTGTCACATGCATGGTGCAACCGACTTGGATAAGGTCGAAGATCAAGTTCCTCATGGACACAGGGTGTGGACATGACTTGATTTCTCAGCGCAAAGTTGAGAAACATGGTTTGGAAACATTGGTGAGTGATGAAGCTATCTCGTTTCAAACGGCGAATGGCATCACCAACACGGATTTGATATCCAATTTTCAGACTGAGTCATTTACGGAACCAATCAACGCGTATGTCCTTGATGACACGCCTTCCGTGTTATCTGTGGGGAAGCGGTGCATGAAGCAAGGGTATGGATTCGTTTGGCCACCTGGTGAAAATCCTTTCATGATCAATCCGGATGGCAAGCGCATCTCGTTGTTCGTCAGTGGTGATATACCATATGTGCGGGCTGGAAGCCAGAAATCAGTGGCGCATGATGACGAGGTGGCTGCTACGATCAAATCCATATTCGACCGAGGTAAGGAGGAAGACCCCGAGAGTGCGTTGAATGCTGTTGCCGCCATTGCGGACGCCGCTCCAGGTGAGGAAGGAGAGCCCGACGGCATAGCCGAGGAGTATTCTCCAGGTTTCGATCCTGACGCAGTACCTGATGAAGAAGTACCAGCAGATGAAGCAGGAAGACCTCCCGATCCTCCGGATGAAGGTGACGAACATGCACGCGGAGAAGATGATGAAAGAGAGATCGAAGTGGAACGAGAAGGAGCACCAACACGCAAAGCAAAGATTGGGACTCTGAAAGCGGAAGCCAAAACTCTTGCTCATCTTTGCACGCATCGTTATCGGAATCCCTATTGCGAAGCATGCATCCGTGCCAAGATGAAACATTGCAGAACAGTTCGCGGTGCATTCAAGAGAGAACTCAAAGCATGGGCGGACCTTACCACCTTTGACTTCTTGGATATGCGAAGGGCTGCAGACATGGGTATTGGAAACGACGACGAGATGAGGGAAGTACTGGTCGTTCGTGACGTAGCCAGAAGAGTCATTGCTATGTCAAGGTACACCGAAGACGTCGTGGAAGCATTGAAAAGATTGTTTGGGAGGAGAAAGGTCAAGCTTGCTTACAGTGATGTGGCACCGGAATTCGTCGCTGCCATGTCGCAACTGAAGATCCCCATCGATCATTCTCTGCCAGGATTGCCAAAGAACAACTCATTGGCCGAACGAACGAACCAGGAAGTGATCAACACTGTGGCTACATCTCTACTACATGCAGGATTACCAGCGCAGTCCTGGCATTTTGCATTAAACTGTGTCACACACAACCTGAACATCGAGGATGTCGAGGGTGACGGTGATTCAGCATGGAAAAGGATGACTGGTGAAGATTTCAAGGGGAAAGCCATTCCGTTCGGTGCAAAAGTATTCTTGAAACCGACAGACACAAGGGAAAAGACGTACGCCGGAAAGTTCGATCCGAAGGGAATCCCAGGTGTTTTCGCAGGGTATGTCATCACTACTGGACAACAATGGTCAAGAAAGTACAAAGTTTGGGACATGGCCGAGTTCGCAGGCGTCAATCTTTCGATGGATGCTGCAGTACCTCGGAAACTGGCTCAACCGTATTTGACTGAAGTGGTGGTGTTACCTGAAGAATTGGTATTCCCACTGAAGGATGAGTACGAGCGTATGAATTCCACCTTGGAGGGTCTGAACGACAACAGAAGATTACAAGGAAAGGAGATCAAAGACAAGGATGATGACGACCGGCCACATCGTGGAGGCAATGGTGATGATGATTACGAGGATGATGATTCCAAGGGGAAACCACCTCCAGCGGCAGATGAGATTGACGACGGAACAGGAACTGGAGAGATTCCTTTGGATGACTACTATACATCAATCGATGCGATAGGTGACAGAATACTCGAACATGATGAAATCGAGGCAGGAGCGCATCGCGCACCGCCATCGTCTTCCACTTTGAGGAGAACCGGTGAACCGACTGAACATGATGATGTTGGACCGTCGGGCAGATTGATTCCAAAAGGTGGAGAGGAAGATCCGAGTGAAATCATCCGAAGCGTGAAGAAGATGAAGCTGGTTCCTGATGACATTGAACATTGGGGTACTGGTACCAAGGGCGACGGAAAGATCTACCTCACCGATGATGGGGAAGCTTGCAAGATTGACAAGCGCGGTGTTCCATACAAAGTTGGCAGTGACGGAAGACGTATCGTTCCATCCCGACGACCAAAGCATCTATATTCTCCAGAAGAGTGGGACAACTTGGATGCCAAGGCGAAGAAAAAGGCATACAAGAAAGCCAAAAGGGAAAGAGCGAAAGACGACAAGAAATCCAGGAAGAGAGCCGCCGTGGGCAAGAAGCTGGTTGAGAAGCTGCTGGACAAGATGATCTTTCCCAAGATTGTTCAGTGTGACAAGATCGACCTTGAGTTGGGAAGCTCTTGTACAGAAGGTTGGGAAAGGGCTCAAGAGTCCGTGCAACAACAACTGCAAGAGGAGTTCCTCGAGGACGTCGTGCCAGCCGCACCTGCCTGCGCCGTGTTCGATGAGGACTGGATACCTGCCATGCCATGCACAACATCGATTCAACCTAAGCATCGAGACAAGAATGGAGCACATGGAAACTGTTTCAATGCCATGGTCACGCGTCCAGTCACCAGGAAAGAGATGATCAACAATCCGAAGGCAATGGAAGCGTTCATGAAAGAATGGAAAGGATTGTGGGATCAGGAAGTCTTCGACTTTTCTCAGACCCGGGAGTATGACGACGTGGTGAACGAAGCCAAGAGGAAAGGACAGAGGGTCCATATGGCTCGTGTACATGGACTGATATACGAGAAGAACTACCAGCTAAAAGAGGATGATCCAGCCAGGAAGTTTAAAGGTCGCGGTGTACTACTCGGTGATCAGGTCAAAGACCAGAACATGGAGGCCGCACTCTTCCAAGACCTCGGCAATTCACCAGCCACATTTGACGCATCAAGATGGGCTGACTATTATGGTTGCTTGCCCGGGAACGATGTGCAGATGGCCGATGCTATTCAAGCATACATTCAGGCGAAACTGACCAGCACTCCGTGTTGGGTCGAGCTACCTGATGAAGCATGGCACCCATCAGCTAATCGTCACAAGTACCGGCGACCAGTTTGCCGCCTGGTTAAGGCATTATACGGACACCCAGATGCTGGAACCATGTGGGAGCAACACTGTCACACAGCAGTACAAAAAGTGGGTTTCAAACCTCTTGGGGAAGAATGGCCATCGTTGTATTTTCATCCAGAAATGAAGCTGCTGTTGGTGATCTACGTCGACGATCTCAAGATGGCAGGACCAACCGAACAGCTGCCCAAAGGATGGAATATGCTACGAAAAGAACTTCGTCTCGAAGAGGAAACACCATTGGGTCTATATTTGGGTTGTCGCATTTCCAAAGGCGAAGCTGTCCTTCATGACAAGACGCCGGTGCGAACGGTCACTTATGATATGGAAACGTAGCTGGACATGACAGTCAAGAAGTACTGCGATGTCACAGGCTTCGATCCATCTAAATTCAAAACGGTACCCTCGCCGAGTCCAGCAGAAGAAACAAAACATCATCCAGCTCGGGCTCCGGTATGCAACGGACAAAGTCATCGATGCACGTGGTGTGGACACACTATGCCTGTCGACGCGGATGGTCGGTTGCTTCCGCCTCCACCTATTCCAAAGGGCCCAACGGAAGAGGAAGTCACAGAAGCAAATCGAGGAGCATTGGCACCTCAAGCGGCTAGCATCCTCATGAAATTGCTATATGCCGCACGAAATTGTCGTTTTGACCTCTTGCGTAGCATCAACAACCTTGCGCGTAAGATCACCAAATGGACCAAGAAGGAGGATGCCTTGCTGCATCACCTCATGGCGTATGTGCAACAGTCCAAGCATCATCTGATGATTGGATGGGTTGGGGACTCCTTAGGAGACTCATCCATCGGGCTATTTGCGGATGCGGATTATGTGAGAGCTTGAAGTCTACCTCCGGTACGCATATGCACATTCAAGGTCCTCACACTCGCTTTCCATTGGCGGGGCTTAGCAAAAGGCAAGGGTGCCTGAGTCACTCTACACCTGAAGCCGAGATTGTTGCGGCTGACTTTGCTATGACACGCCTTGGATTGCCCGCCATAACATTGTGGCGACAATTAGGTGGCACAGACCCCAATTTCGCCTTCTATGACGACAATCAGACCATGATAGGAGTGGTGCGAACTGGCAAGAATCCCACAATGCGGCATCTTGAACGAACACATGGGATCTGCGTTGGTTGGATGCATGCTATCTTTCAGGAATATGTGTCGCTTGCCTACGAGGTCACTGCCAAGATGGCTGCGGATATTCATACCAAGTCTTTCAAAGATTCTGTGTCATGGACGCATGCCTGTCAGCTGATCAACATCTTCCCTCCGGAGCAGATTGGATCGCAGGACATCATGGATCTGATGCGGCCCACTCATTCCCAAAGTACGGATGAGAAGGGGCAGCAACTTTACATGTTCAGGAGTGAGGTGCCCTGTTTTCCCTACACTCAGACTCCCATATTGCCGCAGGTGCTGTATCGCGCGGGTCTTTCGAGTAAGGAAGGTTTGCAGGAGCACGACAGTGTCGACCCCATCTTGTTTGTCAAGTTTCCGCGCATGTTGCGGGATCCGCCATCCGCGTTGCCGCCGGGGCGCTATTTGCGTTCTACTTGGATACTTCGTGAAGGCGCGTGGCATCAGATGGAAGATCGTGCTGTCATTCCGGATTCGCCGGTGAAGTTCGATCGCTATGTGGAACGGGCAGCATTTCAGTATCATCCTGCTCTCATTGCGACGCCGGTGGTCGAGGACCTCGTCCAGACCCCCGTGCCTTTCCCGTATGGTCGCCAGTATGTGCGCACCCTGCCGCCTGAGTGGCGTGCGGTGGTTGGCGCCCTTGCGCGCGCCATCCATGGGGGGTACCTGGGTTTCACATTGCCTCTTCGTTTCAACGGACGGCGCCTTCATGAACAGATCGAATACATGGGATCGTCACTTTGGACACGAATCATCGAAGCAGTGTGGGAAGACATGTCCGAAAAGAAAAGAGAGTTGGAAGGGTATGGCAAGGCCATCGTCCCGAATGTGACCGAATTTCAAGATTGCAGGGATGGTCTGATCATCGAGTTCTATGATGGTGCCAAAGAATTGGTGCACACGTACAGGGATGAAGTCAATAAGATGAAAATGAGAATCAAGATCTTCGACACGCCCAAGGAGGTGGCTGTTTGGTCGCTCATTGGAGTGGACGAGGATAATTGGTGGCAACGATTTGCACCGGGCCTTGATGACATGACGGATTTTGACCCAGGTGACTACTACGTGCCGCAGAAACAGATGAGCATCCTATGTACCGGACGACAAGTTGATGACGCTATGTGCGATTATCTGGCCGATGTGTTCCGCAGCAGGCAGAAAGATTCCGAGAACTCGGCGGTTTTCGTCGGTGCAGGGGTCTTGGGGGTACATCGTGGCTCGACAAGAAAATCGTCGAATCCAGCCAGAAGATCGAATTCTGCACTGATTACCCATGGGGGGAGGTCGTCCAAAGAATTGCCCTTGCTGCAGCCAAGTCGGGAACTCAGGTCATCGTTGAGTACCGCCCGAAGCCCAGGTTGCTGACACTAAACAGTACCGGCTACTTTCAAATAAGGAGCTGTGGAGGCACAACGTCATCGACGGGTGCTCTCATGGACAACGACTCCTGGGTCACGACCATGAGAACTTGCCATGTGTCAAGTACTGTAATAAGAAGTGGGAGTTCTTTTCCGCCAACACGGCGATGGAACAGAAACCTACTGATGTGTGCAAGGCGAAACATAATCATGCTTGCGAACAGGACTATTCGGATCGAAGCAGCAAAGAGGTGAGAACCAGCCAAGTGCCGAGGAGATTGTTGCAGGTGTTGTCTTTCAAGGAAGGCGACGGTCGGATGATTTCCATGCCTGTCAAGAAGCCTAAGAACGGGACCAGCGGTATAATCGTGCACTTCGGGCATGACGTTCCTGGCGACCGTAAAGGGAACAACGGGCACATGCACGTGCTGAACGTCGAACCTCCTAAAACCGTTGCTCAAGAAACCGAGCTTGTCGCGAAAATCAAGAAGTTATCTCATGGCAAACCACTGACACCTGTGCTGTTTACAGCATCGCTTTTGCGATCGGGTGACGGGCTCAGTCCTAAGATTGCGTCCTCGGTGGGGGGTGAGGGTTCCTCGGTGAGAAAACTCAGTGAATTCCGGCGGATTCTCAAGTTGCTCAAGCGCTTGATCAAAAGATTTTGTGAATCGCCACACGTCTATTTTGCACTTGACATGCCGTCTACATGCTCGTGTTGGAGTTGGCCGGAATTCCATGCTCTTTTAGGGTCAAGGGGTTTCAATGTCAAGGCTGCCGAGTGTGCTGACGCTACAGGTAGATTGACCGGACGCCGGTGTGTGATTTCCAATTTCCTTGATTCCAAGTGGAAATTCCAAGCGTGTTGAGAACAGGTTCTTATCTTGTGCCGAACGCAAGGTCAGTTGCAAGCTGAGTGACTGCATTCGCGGATCATGGGCATCGGTTGCTTTGCATGTCTGCAGCGAGACAGGTTGCAGTCCATGTCTAGGGAACGAAAACACGCATGAAAGTTATCATGATCAGCACAGTCAGCACCAGGTTGGAGAGTCCACTGAGGCCTGTACTTCCAGGTCTCAGCCTCGTCGCAACTAAGGACTGTACTGGCTGAGCGGGGAGTGTCTAGCCTCATAGAGGGAGGCACAAACCGCGAAGCCCTAGGGGTAGGTGGGAATCCTTCGGATACCATCCGTCCCCGAGCCATGGCTACTTTGTCAGGACAACCTTTCAAATTTCAGAATGTTTCGCCTGACGACGTGTTTCCCGTGAACGGCTTTTGGAACGCCTTGATACGGTTCGAGAACTTCCTTCGAGTCTTCGTCGAGAATCAGACTAGCAACCAAAGGTTACCAAACAAGCTCGCCGAGGATTTGGTGATTTCAAACAACACCATCCATGACTGGGTGGGATATTCAGCTCCACCTCTCTTGATGGCATTGGTCTGCGTTGGCCAGTCCCCTGGAAGCAACAGCACTTCGCATCGGTACCGCGAGATGCTCAAGGCATGCGTCGAAGCAGCAACCACTGAAGTGCAGCAAAGAGCATTCGGGGATCTCACAAAGTTCGTCAAGAAGGCCGGTGAGCTGATACACCAAGCAGTGAACGACAAAGCCTACCGTTTTCCTTTTCTCGGACAGTACTTCGCTGAAGGAGAAGTCGTCAAGAACAATGTAACCGCCGCTCTGACCGTTGTGGAAGATGACAGATTGGGGGTCAGATTCAACCTGATGACTTCGGCAATCAACACGGTCAACGATTCTTTCTTCTTCAACGAGGCTTACGTTGCAAACAACCGAGAAGCATTGTCTGAAAGGGAATACTTGGTGCGAGGAAACGATTGGTTCATCTTCTTCCAGGAGTACTATGGTCGCATTCCAGGCACCATGAATGTACAAGATATGGATGAGGAGGCCTTGGTCAGACTTGCAAAGATGTCGGTGCATTTCGCGAAGTGCATTGGACATGGGCTCAGGACCCACAACGCAGACATCGAAACGAACCACTACCATGCAGGTTCCCAGGGCGAAAGGCCAAGATTCCTCGACATGTGTGACGTCGTCCTGACTGCGTGCAAGCCACCGCCCAACGACATCGACGAGCCGATGGTATTCACCATCAGCTACTTCCAGGCCTATTTGGGTGCAATCAATCTGATGCGAGCATATCTCCGTTACAGCGAGGACCCTCTCGTCGGTCACTTGATACGTTGGACAAGCATTCAACGTACCGAATTCGGACAAACCGCCATGGAGTACATCAAGCAATTGGTGGCAAAATTCTCGGATTCTCAAGCTTCCGGAGGTTTGCAATGGATCGAAGACTGCATCCCGTTGGCATGGAACCAGATGTATGTGGAACAAGGGTACAGCAGTGAATGTTCCAAGAAGCGCAGCTCAGCGAGAGTGTGGGAAAGCACCATCGATGATATTCTTCGACAACGTCCGAGTGATCGTCCGAATGCGCTGATTGCAGGTGACAACAATTATCCTCCGAATCTCAGTGCACATCCTCAATGGGCGTACAATTTCGGTCGTATGGTGGTGGAAACCCAACGACAAACTCAAGCTCCGCGCGTTCAACAAGGGCCAATGCATCCTGGACAAGTTCCGCTCAATGAAGTGTGGGGAGGAAATCCCTGGCGTTCGAATGATGTCGAAAACATGGAGCCTATGCCGAAAGCAACGCCAAGTCACGGACTCAAGCGTGCAAGGACAGATGTAAGGGAAGACTTGACGGGCCCATCGGGCAGTCAAGCAGCATCTTCGTCCACGGCACCTCCACCTCCGCAACCTGAACAAGAACGTGGTGTCGAAAGCGATTGGGCTGAAGTTCCTATTCCAGATGGCGCAGTTGAGTATTCGTTTGAGTTCCTCAAGGAGGACATGCAACGATGCCGGGGAAAACTTGCTCACGCGTTGAGTGACCCGGACGTCTACACTTTTGCGTACGATGAGACTCCGCTGTACAAGCCGAACCCAGAAGAAGGAACACTACCTATCGAGCACTACGTCAGACGAGTGGTCACTTACTTGGGACGCTTACAGTCTGTGACTCAGAACAAAAGTGGTGGATTGTCTCCGCAGGTATACATCAAAGCAAGTACATCGAAATGGCTGCAAATGTACGCCAGGATGTATCATGGATGTGGAATTGGAACATGTGAGCATCTTCCTACGCCTGCTATGCTTACCACCGCTGCGCTGGTGAAAAGCGAAGACGACTTGAAGGTGAACGAAAACGAAACAGCTACATCGGTGAGTCCGGAAGTGCAGGCTGAACGCAGAAATGTGCTGCTTGCCGCAACGGAGATCAGGAACAACCTGGCAATTGGGGGAAAACCCAATGCAACACACATACGCGCTCAGAGTACTTTCCTCGCGATGGACTTCGAGATGTATGCCAGCAACAAGAAGACCGTGTTTTCATTGTCAGAGGCTTTTCATGGAAAGGGGTGGCGGCATATGACCAAGCTATCTCCTGAGGCCTATAAGCCAGTGACGATTGAGAGCACAATTCAGGTATTCAATCTCCTGAAGACGAAGGTCGCAGCTCTAAGTGAAGATCAAAGGGCAACGACTACGATCCATATTCATCTATGCCTGCAAGCGATTGTGTACGAGAACATGATTATTCCAGGAAGTGTGGAATCCGTGGATGCCTTAGGCGACATGGAGGAAACACTGAAACGCGTCTACGTTGACAACATCAAGGAAGTCATTGCGCTCGTTCCCAGGCCGCCCATCGTGATGATCAATCATGACGACAGATTTTATGCTTGCGCACATCCCAAACAACGACAACGAGAAGGCTTTCAAGGGTATGCCCGCGCATGCTCCTTCGTGGCCATGGAACTTCGACTTCGGGGGTGCGTGGTTGTACATGGATCATCTTTCTGGTGCAAACTGGTGAGTTCGCTACAACAGGCAGAGTATGGGACGCATGTCATCAGCGCCGACCAAGTGGCCGCCAATGATCTCCACCATCATCATCACAGAGCATTCGCAGTGTATGAAAAGCAACTGTTCTACGAGAAGATGATCGCAGCTTGCTACATGGATTCAGAGGTTTTGACGAAGTGCCACGCACTGATGCACTCAAATGCCATCGAGATCCCGCGCTTCAAAGAGATTTGGTCAGACCGAACAGAGATTCACTTTGCATCCACAATGAAGTCGAGCAATTGGATCACTTCTGAACGGTTACGTGCCATGGAGGAAGAAACAAGGCGAGAAGACAATCGCCGGCGCCCAGGACGGATGTGGCAGAACTTCGAGGTCATTCTTCGAGTGCCCGAACCTGTCTATTGCCCCGAACAGTATTGGTTCAAGATTGACGAGTACAGCGTGCCCAGATTGGCAGACAGTGGGAAAGGCGGTAAAGTTTTCTTCTGCCCAGGATGCGAAAGTCAGAAAGAAGAAGCACAATTTTGCCGAGATGACACTGACTTCGCGCCCCACAGTGCCTTTCCGGAGCAGTGTATTGGTTGACCTTCAAGAACGCTCACTACTCGACAGTGTACAAGGTGAAGAACTATGCTGAACTCAGGGATAGCGAGACGTATGCGCTGGCGTGTGCTTACCGGCCGATGATCTGATGGAGTACATTAGAAAATGCTGTCCAATTGTCTACAAGCAGGTGGGAAGATTGTTTCTTCGTACGGAGGAATCAGATGCACCCCATCGCAAGCATTGGATTTCCCTCTTTGGAGGAAAGCAAAACAGCTGACATGGGATCGAGCATACGATGCACTTGGGAACCTTTGCTTCATCGCCTATTACGATGCAGGAAATGCTGCATACGCTGGGTTCATGAAGACATTGCTATCTCCAGAAGAAAGGGTACAATTGTTTCGAGGAAGCGAAAATCCACTTGAAGAACTTCTTGGGGATGTGTTCGAACTTGCCCTCGGCATGCTTACATTCGCTCTTCGATGGCCAGACCTTTTCGATCGCTGGGGTGGCGTGGACACCATCAACGCCTGCATCAATGGGCTGGAAAGGTGTTTCAGCAGGTATTCGCCAGAGAGAGCCTTATGCTCCTCACATCAGGATATCCCAGGAAACGGATGCCAGCTAAGGCAGATCCAGACATCGAACGAGACGTGCAGGATATCCTTAAATTGATGCCAACAGAACGCTTCATTGCTGAGCCAACAAGTGCAGAGTTACAGCCAGATACTGGGGGTAACAAGCACAGAAGCACAAGCATCGGACGAAGCGTGCCTCGACACTTCACAAGGTGTTGACGTACCTCGTCTCATTCCTGAAGAAGTTCTGCAACCTGACGGGCAACCAGATGAGGAGAATCAAATCCCAGAGGCGCCGCGGAATGCCAATGTCGCTGACGTTGTCAAAGCAAAGGCGTGGGATGCACTTGGACTACGGTTCAATGGAGAAATTTGGGTGGATGAGAACACCATGGGGAAGATATGCATTTTGTGTGGAAGCCCCGGACACGTGTTTTCAGGATGTCGTATTGCCAACCCACTACGTCAACAGATTACGGATGTGTTCGAGCACGTCAGGAAGGCAATCGTTGAGCACCCCGACGTTATCACGTTCCAAGAAGCAGAATCAGAATCAGCCTCTCGGCCACATCGTGGAGAGAGAGCTTCGGGATCGAATGATCAGATGGACGTTGAGAGCGTTGCTTCTTCAGGCAGAAGGCCAAAGGCGAAAGCACGTCCGAGACACAACAACCTTCAACAGACGGGTGGCGTCTTCATCATTCGGTATGAAAATGGGAAGAACTTATCTGAAGCAGTACATCGCAGCAGAGGAGACTGGAACTTCGTATGTGGCGAGAACATCTCTGAGATGGGCCCTCAAAGCCATGACGAACTCCTCAGTGTCATTCAGACGAGCTCCTGTCCGCGGGATCACAAGATTCCTCAACGAGGTGATCCTAGCCTATACCCGCGCATTGAAGGAGGAGGCTACGAAAATCCAGCATACGAACATATCCCGGCAGGCAGGTGTCTACGGCGGTATTCTTGAGAAGATTCCAGCAAGTGGGGTACAGTTCTGTCATCCTGCATGGGACAACATCGTCATTGCCAAGCCACCAAGAGAGTATGAATGGCGAGCAAGAGAAGCTGCAAAATCCGCGCTCAGATTCATTCAGAAGGACCTGAGGCACCACATCGGACGCAAGAACAATGCTGTTCATGTCGATCGTCAAGGGCGGGCACCGATCCAAACGATCAAGTGCGACGAAGGTGGATGGGTAAATTTGGAATGGTTACTTTCCTATGAACTCCTTTGGTGCCATGATGAACGACGAATCGGATATCCTTTGGCAACCAGAGACAGAGAAGCTCGAGAACGAGAGCTGCAAGATCGTTTGCAAATGCTCATTGACGGCAACTACATCAACTTCGTCAACGAAGGCAAGCTTCGATTGCAGTTCTTGGGCGTTCGTCTGCAACCATCTCCAACACCTCCAGGTGTTAACCCAGGTGAGCCACCATTTTCGCAAAGACTCGTCCATGTTGAAACACAGTTCGAAGAAATACGACGCAATCGGCACACCCAACATCTGAGGCAACCACATCTTGAGCAGACTGACAATTGGGTCAAGCCTTGGGCAATCCGTGCGTCTTCGGGACACACACGCTCCAGGTCAACAGTCATGGAGCTCGACCCATCAAAGTTCGCACTGTCAGCATCAATGTCGCTCTTGAACCAGATGAAAGGTGCTTACCACGCGACCGAGATCGAGAACTTGTACACGATCATGACTGACGGCTTGAAGCCGGGCAGCGATCTGATCGAACAAGGAAGATCATCAGGAAGATTGCGCAGCTACTTTGGTGTGTTTCCTCCATGGGATCATAGGAATCGACTTACTTGCACAAGGTCGCGGACCAATCAGAGGACACCATTGGTGACTCTGTACATCCCGATCGTTGACTTGATCAGGGAAGGCGGAAGAGTAACAGAGAATGGGGCAGTCATGTGTGACAGACCGATACCATTTCACATGGTAAAGGAGATGTGGTTGTGCATCCCTGGCAACAATCAGTCTGGAGGATTTCAAGAAATCGAAAAGATCCTCGACTACACGCTGGAAGATGAAATTTGCACAGAGATCGCTGATCCGATGACGCCTGCAGCCTATGAAATGCGCGATCACCGCCGATTGGAAAGGATCCTTGAATTGCTTTGCGATTTGCCAAGAGGACCACACGAGAACATGAAAGCGGAGATCATTTCCCATTGGTCACAAACAGACTGGAATGTGTACGATGCACACTTCTGCGAAGCGGTCAAATTCCTCAATTCCTCATCATTCACACGCCGCCAGTCATGGAAGCAAGGACAAGCAGAGATCGGAACCTCCGATTCAGAATATGCCCATGGTGCTTGAACAATACACCATCGTGTTTGTCAAGATGCGCTTTATGCTTTTCAGTCCTCATTGCTCGTGGACGCCATCAACCTGTCGAAGCCCGTGCTGATGCTCCAATGGATATTCCTCGTGATGACATTGCTCGCGCTCGTGAAGCCGCTGATGCCATCGAATTGGAAGACGATGAACCAATGGAGGACGAACCTCAGCCAGAAGTCGACAATGCAGATGACGTTGACGTGGAGCAGGACAATGCGCCTACCATTGCTGAACCTGAAGGAGAAGGCGACATTGACATGGATGAAGAAGATGAAGGAGAAGGCGAGGAACAGATACAGGAAGTGCAGTCGAGAACACCAGTATTGGTATTTGGAACCGACCTTCACATCGACCCACAACTCGCTCACTACCAAGAAGGACTTCGGGTGCCGATATTTCATTCGTCTGAACCTGCCCATATTGTGGATCCTTCCTGGGATTACGCGAAGTACATGGCTTTCCAAGTTGTACACTTGATCTACAAACTATGGCCTTCATTTGAGAAATGGCTGGGACTACCTGTTCAAGCAGCTATGGAAGCTTTCGGTCGAGGACAACGCCACGATTCGTTAGGCAACTGGGGACGTCTTTCTGCAGTGGATCCATCTAGTGGAGTGCCTCGCGAGCTTGGTGATGATGAAGTGCTTGCTTATGGAAGAGCACGTGGTCAAGAAGATGATCCAACTGGGGAACATTCCCTAGGACGGTTTCGCACGAACCAGGTCATCTGCCGCTTCGTCCGTGGCGCAATTCAGCTCGGTTACCAACGCCAACACTTCAACGTCGCGAACCACATTCGTGAAGGAACAGAGGAAGACACCGGCATGGTACATTCAAGCTTCCAGACTCGTCGCCAAGGTTACTGGTTGCCGACATTACTCCATGCTCCCCCCTCGCAACAACAACACTCCCAGCTACATCTTCTCCATTGATCCGTTTGGGATATGTCAAATGTATTCTCCAAAGGATTGCACCATACAGCTCATTGCGATGATGATCGATCTAAGCATTCCGATCCAGGCAAAGTTCACCATCAGGGTGACCCAAGCTCGACAACGAGGACCTAACAGTGTATACCAAGGGCAAGCTCTACGGCATCTTCCCGGTGGAAGTATGCTACCTCCAGGGCGAAGCAGTATCCTTGATCAACCTGTCACAGCTGAGGAAGCAGCTGAGGTCGCCAACACTCGGGCCAAGGCTAAACCGAAGCCGAAGAGTCGAGCCAACACGCCTGACCCACATGAGCGCAAACGTCAAAATCAAGAGACGTACACGCAAAAGTGGGGCGATCATCGCAATGATCGACGTTGGGACAGGCAACATCGTTGATGTCCTACGTGTACCTCGTCGTCATCGACGAGTACATCTACGGATGTGGACATGTATTCAATGCACCACTTTTCGTGCATATGCTTTCTTCAATGTGACCCTTCACTTAGGCCAAAGCTAGGGATCGCACTTGACGTTTACATGTCTCACGTCGAGATAATTAAGGCTGCAAGTACGCACTGCAAACCCAAGCGCCGTTGAGCACAGTCATGTTGACGTCTCTCTTCCTGGGTGAGCAAAGCCGAAGGCATCACTCATGGGGGGTGTGAAGAGACATCGAGGCATTGTACAATTCCACTAAGAGTTATGTTACCACCTGTACAGCCCTGACCTTAGGCGGGCATAGCCCACTAAGGAAGACTGAAGCATAGGCGAACATAGTTCACTATGCGGAAGTCATCAAAGCTCAACATATATCGGCGCATGGCTCAAGAACACAAGTGATCAGCACTAGGTATCCGCTTTGCTTGCCATAGCCAGTGCGTACAGCCTTGCTGCAAAGACCGCGACAGACGTTGTCTGAAGCTGCCAAAAGGTCGGGAGCGAGTGAAGCTGTGAGGGAGTTGCTTGCCACGTTGGAAGCCCAAGCTCAACTACTACAAGCTCATCTGAGGGGAGCAAGGTTATACCGCATAACGTATACCAGGCCCTCACGCAGTATTAGTACTAGTACTAGTACTAGTATTATTATTATTAGTACTAGTAGTGGAAGAAGTAGTAGTAGTAGTAGTAGTAGTAGTAATAGTAGTAGTAGTAGTAGTACTACTACTACTACTACTACTACGACGACTACTACTAGAACTACTACTACTGCTACTACTGTCGGGATTTTCATCTCTCGTCGAAATTTTGTGTGATGGTGCTTGATTTGTTTTTGATCAGAAGTTTGGCGTTGTTGTTTGCAGGAAACCAAGAGCTTTGGATTGTTGATCACTATGTTGTTCTATTATATCCCAGAGCTTTGTTTTTGTTGATCACTGTCTGCTTGTTTGATCTCGCAGTCCTTGTGACGGGATTTATGAAGCCAAGGAGCCCTGGACCTATTTTCAGTACTGCAGTCGCTGCGCCCACACAGGCCAGTCGGCTCGGCAGCATGACTAATTTGACGCAAGTCTGAAGCTTCGTTCTTGCATGCATGGATGTATGTACAGATGGACGGACGCAGGGTGGATGGATGGACGAGTAGGTATGAAGGTTGATTGGAAGGTTGACGTAGGTTGGTAGGTTGGTGGGCATGTATCTCGGTAAGCTTATGTATGCAAGGATATTCGTGTGAATTCATGATTGTCAATTGTCAAGGTGGGGATGCATGCATGCATGTTTGACACTGGCATCGTCTTGCTTTGCACGAGGCGAGGCAGCCCACCAGCGCTTTTTATTGCAGATACTCGCATGAGCTTCCCGAGTGAACTCGCATGTTCGT